>JAHKKF010513349.1:0-13755 GCA_019740295.1 Labeo calbasu
AGAAAAAATTCATAGTAATCCACATGACTCCAGTCCATCAGTTTATAAATTTAACAGTCCAAAACAGTTCTAAACAAATATTTTGATGTGAGAGGACAACAGTGGATGGACTTTTTAATTGGAGGAAACATTATGGCTTATGGAAGCACATTTCGGCCATAAGCTTCCTTTAAAGTTAAAACAGCTTGATGGATTTGTTTCTTACAAACGCACACAGCTTTCATTACAGGTGAAAAGATGACTTGTGGATAATTGTAATGGTTTTTATCAGCTGTTTGGACCCTCATTCTGACGGCACCCATTCACTGCAGAGATCCAACTTGCTTTAACACACCTGCCTGAAAGTTTCTATTATGCTTAGTAATAGCTTTATTAGCGGGTTCAGGTGTGATTAATTAGGGTTGGAACTAAACTCTGCAGGACAACGGCCCTCCAGGACCGAGTTAGGGCACCCCTGCTGCAGAGGATTGGTGAGCAAATAACGTAAGGCTAAATTTCTCCATATCTTTTATGATGCAAAAACAATCTTAACTACATCTTGGATGGCCTGAGGGTGAGTAAATTTCTAGCAAATTGTTATTTTTAAGTGAATTATTTCTTTAAAAATCCAGTCAGAGATGGTTAAGTACTTTGTTTTAACTTTAAATGCATGATGTGATGAGGACGCTGTGTTTTGGCATGATTTATGGTTGGTGATTGCAGAGGACGCCTGGCGAGTGAAATGTAAAAAATGAAATGATGTGTAACAAGATGTGGCCGGGGCGACAGAGGCTCCCTCCTATGCTTAATAATGTCCATTTAATGAGAAGTCGGCCTTCATAAAAATGGCAGCACTTCTCACATGGGGAGTTTATTAATGGATTCATTATGGTGTCAGTATCAGCGTGCTGTTGGTGAAAATAACATTTTTCTAGATTTTCTACTCAAAAGACAGGACTTACCGTGACTCTAAGTCAAATAAACTGGCATTTTATTAGGACATAGTTAATTTTCTCAGTGCAATTATTTGAATTTTGTTTCAATCAACAGGTTTGATCCATTTGATTATATCTAAACCATTATATTGAAGCCTTTTTGTTGTGACATGGACAGGGTGAGTGCTTGTAAGTATACATTTAGCAGCGTTTCTCCACATGGATGTAGATAAATGACCTCGTTTTTAATCCGCTATTATCAATGTGACACGTCTGTAATTGCATATTGCCATTTACCTGTGAGAGCATCCAAACATGAGTAAGTGCCCCATCATGAACATTAAACACCCCCTCAAATTCACTTCAGTCCAAAAATGTTTAAAGCCTATTTTTTTCCCGTACTCGTTCTGAGTGCCTTCATCTGCAGTGAGACATTTTGGCACTTTCTGTGAATATAATCTACTTTTGTGGTCTGTTCTGAAAGAATTCAAAGGTTTTGGGGTCAGCAAGTTTCTTACTTTTAAGAAGTTAATAGTTTTATTCTGCAGGGATGCATTAAATGTTACGCAAGATTTCTGTTTAAAAAAACTGATGTTCTTTTGAACTATCTATTCATCAAAGAATCCTGAAATGTATCACAGTTTTCACAAAATGATTAAGTAGCACAACTGTTTTAATTGATAATAATAATAAATACGTCTTAAGCAGCAAATCAGCATATTAGAATGATTTCTGAAGGATTGTGTCACACTGAAGACTGGAGTAATGATGCTGAAAATTCAGCTTTGCCATCACAGGAATAAATTACTTTTTGAAACATTAAAATAGAACAATTATTTTAACGTTTCACAATATTACAATGTAATTTTCATCAAATAAATGCAGCCTTGGTGAGCATAACAAGAAAAACAATTTAAAAATCTTGCTGAGCCCAAATGTTTGAATGGTATTGTTTGTGAGAATACTTTCTTCTGTGCAGGGGAATTGTAGGAGAAACATGTACATTTCTTGTTGGTGTCTTGGAGAAACAATTGTGATGTTACCGAGATCTCTCTTCTGATTTTTCTTTTCTATAGGAACATGTCATACCTGCAGCACAGATTGTACCAACTAACTTAGGTTTTTATTCCCAGATGAAGATTTTGCAGCATTTGCATCTGAAGCGAATACAGAATCAGACGTTCCCAGACATGTTGATGTGCAGTCATTTGTTCGCTCAGTCAGGTGGCCTAATAAAAGCGTTCAGTTGGACTACAGGTAGCGTCTGACCCTGGTGTGTAGAACAAACCTGCTGCTCACACACTGCTGTGTCTGCTTGGCCTGCAGGGACAGTGACAGAGCTCTGTCTAACACTTCCCAGCATGCTCTGCGCTCAAGGCCTGTCCCTGCCCCACATATTGAGCATTCATAACACAGCTCTCTTGCTTTCTTTCTTTCTTGAACTGTCTTTTGAACGTTTATATACTTCAAGTTGTTTAAAATATTCAGAAAAACTACCAGCGTTTACACTTTATAATAAGTTTCAACCCATTAGCTTAATTTCATACGTTAGGTATCATGAATTGTATTTCATGCATCAAATTGATCAAAATGACAGTAAGTACTTTATAATGTTACATTAGATTTTTAATAATAATGCTGTTCTTTTAAGCTTTCTGTTTTTCAAATAATCCTGAAAAAAATTGAAAAATATATTTCTACATAATATTACAAATATTACAAAACAGTTTTTAATATTGATACTACTAATACTACTAAAAATAAATGTTTGTTGAGCACCAGGTTAGCATATTAAAATAATTTCTGAAGGATCATGTGACACTGTAGACTGCTGAAAATTCAGCTTTAGTTATATTATACAGTATATTCAATTATATATTAAAAATTCAGTAGAAAACTAATTAGAAAGCTCTAAAATAATAATATGTGACCCTGGACCACAAAACCAGTCATTAGGGTAATTTTTTTGAAATTGAAATGTATACATCATCTGAAAACTGAATAAATAAACTTTCCGTTGATGTATGTATTTGGCTGAGATACAACTATTTGAAAATCTGAAATCTGAGGGTTCAAAAAAATCTTAATATTGAGAAAATCAGCTTTAAAGTAATGCATATTACTAATCAAAAATTAAGGTTTTATATATTTACTATATTTATGGTAGGAAATGTGCAAAAATTTTTCATGGAACATGATCTTTACCAAATATCCTAATGATTTTTGGCATAAAAAAATACAATGTATTTTTGGCTATTGCTACAAATATACCTGTGCTACTTTAGACTGGTTTTGTGGTCCAGGGTCACATATTATAGAATATTATCACTTTATTGTATTTTGTGACGAAATAAATGCAGCCTTGGTGAGCTTTTAAAAACCGACCCCAAATTTTTGAATAATAGTATAGGTTCATATTAATTAATGTTCATTCTATATTCATTTATGCAATTTGAAATGTTAAAACATGTATTAATATGTAAAAATTAACCTTGGTTAATAAATGCTGTAAAAGTGCTGCTCTATTTAGTTCTTCATACCTAATCCATTAACAAACGTTAACAAATTCACCCTTTTTATAAAGTGTCACCACACCAGATTTACTTGCATATTTAATGAAATGGCATATATTAACACATTTTTGATAGCCCTAGAAATACAATATTGTTTAGTGACTTTAAAAAGCTGTATTTCTTATTAGTAAGAGCAACGGCTGCCCTCAGCACCCAAATAAACATGCGGTCTTAATGTGCGGATTTTGTCTGAATGTCTTTTTTTTAACTATTAAAAGGGCTACTTTCAGTTTGACCGTTTCTGTATTCAAGCACTAGTACATCTGAAGAACATAATAAAGACAGAAGATTCCTTCACAGCATAAATAATTTAGATGCTCTCTGTGGACCGAAAAGCTCCTCTGAATGTAGATTGTCCGAGAGTCCACTACTCCGAAACAATGAATCGATGGAACAAAAAAATAACATTCAATAACACACTTTCAGCTAAAAGGAAGAGACCGACAAGTGAGATTATGTTCTGATCAATAGGGATTGTAATAGTCATTACACAGCTTGCAGAATGCAGTAGTCAATCTTCCCATGCCTGCCGTTCGCTTCCTTTGGGCGCATTGTGCTGAGTGTTTTCTTGAGCTCAGAAGGGTCAGAGGGTGGGAAGATGAAGGAAGGTCCCATTAAAACACCCCCAGCCCAGCCCAGCCTAGACTCTCTCTGATCCCTATCAAATAATTTATCGCCTCACTATGATGGATGGAAGGAAAAGTACCTCCCAAATCAATAAACAAGGGGCGGCGATAAGCACAAGGAGTGACTGTTGCTCACTGATATGACAGGTGACGGCATCGAAATCTAAATGAACGCTGGCATGTGTGTTTTTAAATAAGATTAAAGTCCCATCCCGAGCAGGAAAAGCATGACACGTTTATTTAGCTTCCTCTGTAAATAAAGGTGCTGTCGGTAATAGCGTTTTGGCAGTTAGCGGTCCCAAAAGGCGTATTTTTGTTGGGTCAGAGACTAATATCGTAAGTATCCACAGTGATTTTTCAGTACTGTAGCTGCCCAAGTTGTCAGGCAGGAAAGGCCTTATATAGAAAAACTAAAGTGTTATTTTAACATCCAACTGTGTAATTTGATGGTGTGAGTTATTATTTTTCACATGATGGAAAAAGCAGCTCTCTCAACCCACTCTCATTGTGCCTTCGGCCCCCCTTGAGAACAGAATGCCTTATTTCCTGTCTCCAGGGACAGTTTATTCTTCTGTTTACGGAAGGTGATTGTGCCCATGTTGATTTCCTGTAAGCATGACTGAAGGAGAAATTTAAATTGTTTCTTGGAAATTTGACTTTAAATAGATATTAAATCATCCGAATACTCTGTGGTATTACATTTTCTTGTTTTAATATATGTATATATATTCTTTAGCATGGTTGGCAAATCAAATTTGCCACGGTGAGAAGTCTAACAGCCACAAAACCGGCACATTGTGCCTTATTTTAATTTTTATGTGCAGAGAGAAGCATGTTTGTGCCGTGTCAGAATGAGTCAAATCGCGCCACGGCTCCTCAGGTACGCGAAAGCAAGTGGCAGACACGACAAGATGCAGGTCTTTGACTCGATAATCATGAGAAGACAGAGAAAGAAGCGAATGATGAGAGAAACAGAGTCCCCTGTGGCAAGAAATGGAAATGAGTTCATGAATCTTGACTTGATGTAGAGGAAGCCTGAAAGTGCTGGAATAACTCAAACAGATATTGTACATTCTGTTGTATGAAAAACTTGACCGATAAGGGCACTTCCACCTCCACCTACTGAACATCACCTGAGTCTGGCTCTGTTCCAAGCTCTGTGGCAACTGACTACAAAAACAGCTGCTTTTAAAACGATAGTTCACCCAAAAATAAAAATACCCCAAGATTTACTCACCCTCAAGCCATCCTAGGTGTATATGGCTTTATTTTTTCAGACGCATGCAATTGGAGTTAAAAAAAGATGTCCTGGCTCTTCTAATCTTTATAATGGCAGAGAATGGGTGTTGAGATTTTAAAGTCCTATACAGTGCACCCATTCCTCATAAAAAGTGCTCCACATGGCTCCCGGGGGTCAATAAAGGGGGGGGGTATTTTGTTTTCATAAGGGGGGCACAATTATGAGCAGCTACACTGTAAAAAACTTGAGTCAACTTAAAAAAATTTGTTACCTGGCTGCCTTAAAATTTTAAGTTCAGTCAACTCAAAAACGTTTATTCAACTTGACAACTTAGATACTTGAGTTGATTCAACTTAATTTTAAGGCAGCTGGGTTACTTACCTTGCTTTGAAGTTTAACAAACACAAATATCTAAGTTGTCACTTACTACAACTTAACATTTCAAGTTGACTAAACTTATTTGAGTTGACTGAACTTAACATTTTAAGGCAGCAGGGTAACATTGTTTTAAGCTGACTCAACAAATTGTGTTTTTTTGTTTTTTACAGTGTATAAAATTATAGTGCAGATTTACATATATATAAATTATAAAATAAAACACAAATTGTAACGGCATTCGTTTTAAACAACATATAAAAGTCTAACCAAAACGAATTTAAGAAACAGACAAATTATAAAATAAAACACAAATTATACTGGAAAAGAAACAGACAAATTATAAAATGAAACACAAATTATTATGGCATTCGTAATAAACAACATATAAAAGTCTAAGCAAAACAAATTTAAAGAGAACCTGAAATGCACCAATACGTCTCTCAATTCGTTGCGAATACAAATATTTCCCATGAGAGGCTCCGGTGCATTCGCTTAGATTTTTTTTCTTTATAGTAGCGGAAACAACTTACTATGTCATTTTTGGTCGTGTAGATAAGAATAAGACATTATTCGGAATTGTAAAAGGTTTAGAGAGTGCAGATGAAACGGGGTCATGTTAGCTTATTTTCGGAGCCTGCTGTTTGTCTTAAATAATTATAACGAAGCACTTCGATGAGACTTTGCTCAAGCAAATTTTAGAATAACAAAACTAGCGTTTCAGATGCTGTGCAAAGAGATCAGTTTGTTGGTTAGTCCAGTTATGCTGTTCCATCGCAAAGTAACATGTATTTTTGAATGCGCATTAAGGTCTTTCCATCGTAGTTTATGCGCGTGTTTTCTTACCGGATAAGAATTGTAACCACTTAGCACATACGTTTTTTTTACGCGCATTTTTAGAAATTATGCACATCTTAGGGTTTCGATCCAGCGTTTTTTTTTTTTTTATGCAATATACCAAAATGTGCATAAAAATAGGTGGATGGAAACACTGAGCTATTAGCTTGTAGAGATTAGTGCTACATGATTTGTTTGGCAATATTTAATGCTAGATCAGTACAATGAATGTTTTTCATTCTCAGTAGTAACTTTGCTCGTGATCATGTGCAGGGGGGCTCGTCGAGTCATTTGGGGGGCGCACTGCCCCCCATCGCCCCCCCCTTGGCAACGGACCTGTAAAGGGGTCATTGGATGCTCAAGTTGATATGATTCTTTAGGGTCTTAATGAAAAGTCTACAACAAACTTTAGTTAAAATTTCTCAATGGTGGTGTAAAACAACACTCTTTTTACCTTGTCAAAATCAGCTCTTTTCACAGCAACCCATTTTGTTGCATATCTCTTTAAATGCTAATGAGCTCTGCTCACCCCGCCCCTCTCTTCTGTGGGGTGACTATCCAGTCGCATTTAGCCATGAAACTTGCTAACTAGCACATTATTAGGAAAGGTGATTTGCAAATATGCATAGAAAACCCTTATACTTACTTCTGTATGTGAAATTGGATCACGAATGATTTGTGTGAACATAGATGCATTTATGTAGATCGGGGGGCGCGCTCCCTTCAAAAACAAAACAAATCCTCTGCGTCTTTGAGGGGATGTTGTTTATAGAGATAAAAAAATTACCACCGGGTGGGTTTTTATCATTATAGGGTGGTTGTGTACACACACTGCCAAAACACATGTATTTTCAAACAACATGTGAGTTTTGCATCCGATGACTGCTTAAATAAATTGTAATCTCTAGCTCCTGCCAACTGTTGTATGTGCGTTCATGAAAGAGTGGCGTTCCATATGTTATATTTTCAGCTCTTCATGGCCACAGTCAAATATTTACTATAGGAAATACAAACATTATGAAGGTTTACCTGTGTGTTACTATCCAATTTAAGATTTATCCAAGAGACAAGCAAAGCAAATATCCATCTGAATTAAAGTGCCTCAGTGGTAAATAAGAATGTGTAATTGGATAAACTAAATGCAGGCTTGTTTTCAATGGTACATTGAATCTAGTTGAAATGTGAAGTGTAGTAAATTTACTTGTGATCTCACCTGAATGTATATCTTGTAGTAAGAGGATTGGAGCAGTGGTGGATATCAGTGTTGTGACCCATGCTGTGCTGCACAATGTTGTGAAGTGTTCGAAGATGAAGCTTTAAAATAGTATTTTACTGACGTCAATTAGACGAAAAGGTTTTTTACTGTCTCAGAAAAGGGCTCTCAAATATTGCATTGATGATCTGGAGCAGTATGTGTGAGTGTGCGTGCATATTTATGTGTGTGTTGAGCTGAGGTAGTCTCTTCCAGGTCATGCGGTCTTCAGCTAATTGGACATTAAATCAAACTCTCTGTTGCAGGCTGTCTGTGTGGTCTTTAGTGAATCACCCTAGGCAATTGTGTGCAACCAGCGATAGACATCCATCACTAAACATGAACTTTGTATATCACTGACTTAGTAAAAACTCACCTCAGGCCATTTTAAAAAAAATAAATAACATTTTTGACTTATGTTACCTATGGATGAAAGTGAATCAATATTCAAAATAATGTAGTGCAACGCTTGATCATTTTATGCTTCAGGTTATGGTTCAGTGTTTGGTTGATTTGCTAAAATTGGTTACCTTTCTCCACAGCTTTTATCACGTCTACACTACCACTCAAACGTTTTTGAACAGATTTTTAATGTTCTTTAAAGTCTCTTCTGCTCACCAAGTGTGCATTTATTTGATCCAAAATACAGCAAAAACTGTGATATTGTAAAATATTTGTGCTATTTAAAATAACTGCTTTCTATTTGAATATATTTTGAAATGTAATTTATTCCTGTGTTAAAAGCTAAATTTTCAGTATCATTGCACCAGTCTTCAATGTTACATGATCCTTCTAATATGCTGATTTGCTGTTCAAGAAACATTTTTTATTGTTGTGTTTGTTGTTACTATTATCAATAATTAAAACAGTTGAGTACATTTTTTTCCATGATTCTTCGATAAATAGAAAGACCCAGAGATTTATCTGAAATAAAAAGCTTTTTTTGGGGAGAGGAAAGAAATGATAGAAATTAATACTGTTATTTTATTTTTTATTACAAAAGATTTCTATTTCAGGTAAATGCTGTTCTTCTGAACTTTTTCTATTCATCAAAGAAACCTGAAAAAATTCTGCTCGGCTGTTTCAACATGCAGAATATTACAATGATTTCTGGAGGATCATGTGACTGGAGTAATGATGCTAAAAATTCAGCTTTGAAATCACAGGAATAAATTACATTTAAAATATATAAAAATAAAAACAGTTCTTTTAAAGAGTAAAAATATTTCAAAATTTTACTGTTTAGATCAAATAGATGCAGGCTTGGTGAGCAGAAGAGACTTCTTTTAAAAAACATAAAATCTTAATGTTCAAAAACTTTTGACTGGTAGTTTATAAAGAGAAGTTATTTTGCTTTGATGAAAGGAAATTTCTAAACAGTAAATATAATGTTAGTTTTGATTTCATCACTTTATATTTAACTAAACAGTTACATGGTCCATATCAAATTCTGTCATAGTATTACAATTTGTCAAATACACAAATCACTTACAGAATTCAATTGAAATTTAATTTAAAATTGTTTAAAGTATTGAGAATAAAGGCCAATCTCTAATAAGCCTAATTTGCATAAAATGAGCTGTATTTGAAAGTTACAGAAATTTGTTTTCACTGTGAATAAAATAAATGAATAATTAAATAGGTAACTGCAACCTTTAATTTCACAATTCATCCTTTTTTCCTCACAATTCTGATTTGCAAGATATAAACAGAATTATGATAGAATAAAAGTCATTGTGAGGTAAAAAAAAAAAAATCCATTACAGTTACAATTGTTTTGTTTTATTCTGTGGTTGAAACACAAAAATAGAACTGTGAGATGTAAACTCAGAGTTTAGAGACAAAAAGTCAGAATTGTGAGTTATAAAATTCTTAGAAAAAAGCCTCAATTGTAAGTTTAAAAAGTTACATTTTTTTGTTCCGTGGTGGAAAAATAATGATAGAATTGTGAGATGTAAATTGTGAGGGGTAAAAGTATGAATTGTATAATGAAAACTTGCGATTAATTTTTTTTTTTAGTTTTCAATTCCATGGTGAAATTGGGCTTCCACAGACAGAATGATAACAATTAAATTCAAATAGAAAGAGCTTTTTTTCCCCGGAAGTACCGCACATAAAAGTGGTGCAAATGTTGAGTGAATTCACTCCTTAATAAATGAATCTCTTGAAAATCTAGGAAGACAGCTTTATTAAGGCCTTTTTTAGCAATAAAGTGAAGTGCGAGTCTGATTAAACTCTTCAGTTAGTGGTGCCACAGATGGCAAAACTCAATTTCTCAAAAGGGTCAATCAAGCCGAATACTGCCTGCAATAACACTGACAGGCTCCATTGATCTATAAGAGGAGAGCATTAGAACAGCATTAGAAGAATGTTGTTAGTGGAGCATTGTGTTGTGGGAAGGCAGTGTTATTGATACGGTCCTGTGGTGAGAAAGTGCAGCGGATGAGAAACTGGAGATTACAGTATAGATTTACACAGGAGCTGCATGTCTACAATTAACACTCTTTCTTAATGAGGCCAATCAGTCCAGCGAAGCTCACAGCACTGCAGAACTTCCAGAGAGCATTGGAAATTGCCATTCATGCTAGACTTTCGCTTTCATGCTTTTGGTCTCAGTACAATTTAAGCAGCATGAAAACCTGGTCTCATTCTTAGTCTTTGATCTCAGACAAGACTGAAGTTTGATGATAATGTTGCACTGCTTCAAACCAGCACAATGTCTTTAGAGGTCTGAATTATGAATTAATGAATATATGAGCCACTCAAACTGGTGCTTCACCTGCAATGCTAAAAACATCAGCATCGCTGCTCAACGTTGTGTTTTGGATGCTAGTATGCCAGGATTATTCGTTTTATTTATTTATTCTTTATTTCTATTTTCTTTTCATTTTCCCCAATGTAGTTTAGTTTACTACACTGTAGAAGAAAAATATTATAAGAATTTCAAATAGTGCAGTTGTGTGGGGATCCCTATTAACTGCATAAACCTCTGAATAATTGTTGGAGAACTTTTAGTTCTAAGTATTAATAACACAGCTAATCCTTCAACTGGGTAAATAAACCAACTGTAAACGGCTGTTAGCAGAAGCAAGAGACGCTGAAGATGAACGCAAACAGAAGAAATTACTGTAGCAGGCAGAGCAAACTCACTTCGCCATGTGCAAAATATTGGAAGAAAATCTTAAATACTGAATTGGGGGTGTGTTTGAATGTATCTCTGAGGGGAATTAATTATCTTCAGAAAAGTTGAGATGATATTTTCTTTTCATCTCAACTCCAATGCATAGTAATGTAGTATTTAAAAGAGCATTGCGGCTTTGTTTACAGCAGGACCAAGGAAATTCTGTATGGCTGCTGTTCCTTAAGCGCCACCTGCTGTCAGTGCGTGATTTGCATTTTTATTCAGTCTGTGCGCTGTTTTTGTAGGCATATTTTATGTAGCATAATTTCACTAAGCTAAGGTCAAACCATTCTGTTTTTTTCATATTTTGAAATTATACAATCTAATTTACACCACAAACTGCTCATACTACTGTACATGTAGCATGTTTGTTTGGATCGTGATTAAAATGCAGTGGTTCTGCAACTGTTTCGTGCATTCAGATTCATATAAGGCACAGTCAGGGGAAAAAAAAGTGATAAACCATGACACTGTCAGAATCCTGCTGTCTAGTGGCATTTTCATATTTAATGCAGGCCATTTGTTAAGATTTAAAAATGTGTAATATACCATGTTTAAGAAAGTAAAACTTAAATGATATTTTAACTATTTTTAGTCATAGATATGTATTTTAGTTTAGTTTCAGTTTTTCAAGTTGTATTAGTTATTAATTTCTCAAAATATGTGTAACTCCTTTGGTTTTAGCTGTGAAAAAGGAAAAATTGGAAATGTAAAGAACAGAAGGACATGTGAATACACAGAGTATAATGAATACAAAGAGTTTTCATATTCATTGGTAATATTGATATGATTGGGATCTCTTGAGTTTGATGTTTGGCTTGCTGAAATCTGTATTTCGGTATCTACATCCGGTATTTGTAGCCAGTGCTATCACACACATTACTCAGAGCTTCTGTCTGGATATCACACATAACCCACACACTTCAAATGAGAGACGCAAAACACTAGCTTTTTTTTTTTTTTGTCCTCTATCACTTTAATTACTTCTTAATGATATCAGAAAGACCTTTACTCTGTTTCATTCAAATGTTAATCTAATTTTTTTCACTTTTTTTTAAGAAGAAACAACATATATCAAGGTAACATAGTTCTCAGAAGCTGCTGAGTATTTGAACAGACTCAGAAACAGACGTGACTTACAATGTGTCTTTCTGAGAATGATCTCTATTACGTGATGTTGAATCTTTGTGGAGAAAGATATACATTAGCATTTGTATTAACTGACCACTTTAATAAAATAGTAGCAATATGTGTTGCTTTGAAATTTATTTAGTCTGAATACACTGCTACTGTACTTTTAAAAGGCTGTTAGAGATGACAGAGGTTTTCTGCACTACATTAACACTCCTGATGAGTCCTGATGAGAACTGTAATGTAATTATAAAACATGTTTATCATCGATTATATTGCTGTTAAGCAGAATGTCATACATGGAGTCAATCAAAATGCTAATAACGTATAAGTGGCTGCTTGCTTCTCTCCTGCAGTTCCTCTGGCATCCCTTCGCCAGCCCAACTCCGTGTTTATTTCTATTAATTAATTACATCTGGCGCTTCATCCTTGAGCTCCTTAAATGTGATAAGCAAGCAACCGTTTATCAGACTCAAAACCCATGCTCAAAAATCAGTTACACATCAGTTCAGTGCATATTTTTACATTTAAAAATGAAGCATTCACATGAAGCGTTTAAAATGAATGTGAACATTCATAGAGGAAAAGATATATGAGCTATGATGTACTTATCACTAAATTGTTTTAAAAAATATAAGTAACACTTTACAATAAGGTTCATTAGTTCAGTTTTCAATTCAAATTAGTTAATAATTATAATTAGTTAATATCATGGTTTCTATTAAGATTAATATTAAGCAGCACAACTGTAAAATAATCATAAATGTTTCTTGAGCACCAGTCAGAATATTAGAATGATCCCTGAAGCACAATTTGACAACTGGAGTAATGGCTGCTAAAAAATTAAATTAATTTTAGAATATTTTTTGAAAGATTTTTTGAATTGTAAATAAAAAGAAAATGCTATTCTAGTATTGTTTGATTCAGTGTGTTACTTGCCATTTCTTTGTAACTCCTTCTGAATTTTAATAGCAATAATTTTGGAGTTTAGAACTGTTATTTAGTTACATTGTTACAATATTACTGTACAAAAATATATATATTTTTAAACCTTTTTATTTAATTATTTTAAATTAATGTATTTATTAAGTTAATGTGAATTTCAGCATTTACTAATGCATTATTAAAATCTAAAGTTGTTTGTTAAAATTTGTTAATGCACTGTGAACAAACAATGCATATTTTTTTGAACTAACATTAACTAAGATTCATAAATAGTGTAATAAATCTATTGTTCATTGGTCGTTCATGTTAGTTAATGCATTAACTAATGTTAACAAATGACACCTTATTGTAAAGTGTTACCAGAATATACACTCACAAAAATGAGGACACCCCTCACATTTCACCAACGTTTTTATCTTCTCAAGGAGCAATACTATAGAAATGAAACTTGGATATATTTTAGAGTAGTCGATGTGCAGCCTGTATAGAAGTGTATATTTACTGTCCCCTGAAAATAACTTGACATACAGCCATTATTGTCAAAATAGCTGGCAACAAAAGTGAGTACACCCTAAGTGATAAAAGCACTATGTCATTTAACCATGCAAAGCCACATGTCCTATTCATCATGTTCATGTTTTTGTCTGCTTGACAGGACCATACAAAGTTGTGTATCTTGTA
>JAHKKF010513349.1:13805-24115 GCA_019740295.1 Labeo calbasu
TCAGTTTTTCTTTTTTAATAAATCTGCAAAAATGTCAACAATTCTGTGTTTTTCTGTCAATATGGGGTGCTGTGTGTACATTAATGAGGAAAAAAACTGAACTTAAATGATTTTAGCAAATGGCTGCAATATAACAAAGAGTGAAAAATTTAAGGGGTCTGAATACTTTCCGTATATTCTGTATATTCTGAGGGAGACTACAAAAGAAGGGTTGTCACAACACGTGTTGAATGACTCGTACGAAGATGATGATGAATTCACAAAGAGGTTAAACACAACAGGAGGGTAGAAAACAGCTACAGACAAAAGGGACCCCGGAGCAGAAGGAGCCAGGTGAGACCCAGGCCACAGCCATGATGGCGACCCACGGCGGAGCCAATGGAGGGAGGAGCCATGGTGGAGGAAGGGCTGATGACTCCAGGAGGCCGACCGACAGCGGTGGAGCAGGTGTTGGTAAAGCCCAAGGCGGAGACGGAGAGCCGATGAGTCCGGGCGACAGGTGGAGCCCAAGACTCTGGCAACCGAGGTGGAGGTGGAGATCTGGAGGTCCGCAGTGGAGCCGGAGCGACAGAGGACTGAGGTGGAGCTGGAGGGAGGGAGGAGCCCAATGGAGCCGGTGGGATGGAGCGACAAGGCACAGTTGGAGGAGTGGAGTCCTGAGGCAATGGTGGGTCGACGACTGACCAAGGCAGAGCCAGAGGGACAAGGGAGCCCAGTGGAGCTGGTGGGCCGATGGTGGAGACGAGAGAGCTGGGAGCCAGGGTCGAAGGGCTGGAGCGGAGTCCAGGACTGGAGGCAGAGACGAGGGGTCCTCCAGCCACGGCGCTGATGGAAACTGGCAAGCCCACTGCACAGATGGTAGGCTGAGGGTGGCGTGGCTGAGGCAGGGATGAATGGATGAGGCAAGAGAGGGAGGGAGGGTGGGATATCCAGGCAGGCAGACAGGTCAGAGCAGACAGAGGGCTCAGGATAGACTGATAGTTCTGATGATGGTGGGAGAAGAGGGGTCATTTCTGCAAATATATCCTTATCAAAGTTTATAAGGTCCATTGGTCCCAGTTCCAGTTTTAGCTCACCCTCAGCGGAGGTGCAGTGTGTGGGGCCTTCCTCATCATCATCATGTCCACTGAGAATTCCTCCCTCACGTGCGTAGCCGGCTCTCGCACCTGGTCGGACGTGACAAGCTCTGGCTCCAAGGTGATCCTCAGTTCTGTCACTTCACTTGGCGATGGCTCGTCGGTCGCGCTGGGCTTTGGCTCACCGTCTGCGATGGGCTCGGGCTCATGCTCTGCGATGCGATGGAGGGTGATGGTGGGCTGGGTCCTGGGTCCCGAGTGGGGCTAGTGTTGTCGTCTGTGATATACACAGCCAGATGTGACTTGCACCCACTTGATGACAGGAGGGTAGAAAACACATTCACATCGATGAAACCGGACAGCAAATTCTGAACTAAATGAGGGCTGGACACAATGAGGGCAGGAAAAACCAAATATGGCCACATGAGAGAGAAACCAACACAAACAGTCCAAAGGGGTGTGACAAGGGGAACCATGAATTATCAAATTCAGCCTCATTCCCATTGCTAACTGCCCCCAGATGTTCTAAAGGAAGAATTAAAAAAATCTTGTTGTACAGTACCAATTGTCTACTTTTGAAGGTTTATCTTTAATTAACAAAACAATTACATTTACGAGCTACAAATAATAATTTGTTTGTCAGCTTGACCTGAAGTCCACTGCCCTTATTCTGAAACGTTCAGTAAAATATGTGCTTGCGAAGGTTCTGCACAGTCCTCTAGTTCAAAATTATTGTCAGGGTCTGAACTGCTATGGGAAAATTGACACCATAGTTAATACAGTAGCAAAAATGGTAAAGTCAACAAAGCTCTCACAAAAGCTATAGAGAAAAATAAATCATTTTATTATATTAGACAGTCTGATGAAGATTTTCAGGTCACTAAAGGTTCCTAGAGATACAGCTGGCGGCCTTATTCCTTAGCTTAAAATGTGCTGTACCAGAAACCTTTAAAGGTGTTTAAGACCATATCACCATATCACAAAATTTTTAAGACTTGCAAGATGACCTGATGACAGGAGGAAGAACATCAGTGCAGAGTATAAGAAAAACACTAGACAAGCATGAACTTTATGTTGAGGCATCTTGCCAAATGCCACTCTTGACGAACTTATTAATATTGAATATGCTAAAATACATTTAGATAGACCTGTGGAGTTCTGGAAGAATGTTTTGTGGAGTGATGTGACCAAACTTGAACTTTTTGGACCCATGGATCAGTGGTATGTCTGGTGCAAAAAAAGGCAAAGTCGAACACACCTAATATGTGCACATATCTGCAATAATTTGACCATCCTCTGTAGATCCCACTTGCCACTGACACCAGGACAATGGAAAGACAGTATATAAATACATAAGTTAACAATTAAGAGACAAACCAGGAACTAAACACAGGAAGGGAACATAAACAATGGGAAACAGAAAACAGTACAAAATAAGTCCTTAAACACTCATGACAGAACGACAGAGCAGATGACCACCACAAAGGAGCAGACTGGACCGAAGATCCCCACAGAGGAGCAGAACACCACCACAGCAGATCTGGAGTTGCTGAAGTCCCCCATGGTGGAGTTGACAGAGCTTTAGGCCACCAAGGTGGAGCTGATGGAACAGGAGACCACCAAGGCAGCACCTTCTTAGCTATAGCTGCACCAACTTTCAATGCAG
This sequence comes from Labeo calbasu, assembly GCA_019740295.1. Taxonomy (NCBI): domain Eukaryota; kingdom Metazoa; phylum Chordata; class Actinopteri; order Cypriniformes; family Cyprinidae; genus Labeo; species Labeo calbasu. Next base: position 16,548 of record JAHKKF010513349.1, read on the forward strand.
CTGATGAGAGGAGGACTGCCAGGCTTGAGAGCACTGTGACCTCTGCATTCTTTGTAGGCTCTGACGTGGCAGCCATGATAGATAATGACTTTAGAGTGACAGCCATGTTGTGAAAAGGCTCATGGCGTGCTGGCCATGACTATTCAAAAAAAATTCACATATATCAGGTTTTGACAGCCTAAAACAGGGGTTCTCAACTTAAACCTTGATCAAACTCACCTGCCAGTAGCTTTCTAGCAATCCTGAAGACCTTGATGAGCTTGTTTAGGTGTATTAACTGTGTGTGAACTAAACTCTGCAGGACAGTGGACCTACAGGGCAGAGTTCGGAAACCATTTGCCTAAAATTTCACAGTGAGAGGGTTGTCAAAACAGAATGTGGTTCCATATTCATTCACAAGGGGGAGCTAAAGGAGCACCATCTGCATTAGTAGAGTCATGTTGCTGTACAAACCAAACTTACAAACATCCAAAAATAATTAGTGACTGCTAAAATGTAATATTTTGAAATATGTGTAGTTTTATATGTTGTTATAAAATGTTTATGTCATTAACAATGTAGTTTAATGAATCTGTCTCTCAAGTTATATCATTACCAATGCAGTTCACTGATTCTGTCTCTCCACTTGTGGTTAGAAGCAGAGTTATTTGTTTTTTTTTAAAAGCAAATATTATTGAAAATATTTACTTCTGTAAATACAGGTGTCTTTTGTGAAACACACCCCAGAAGAGAAGTGAGAAAACAATACACACAATGAGCCACTGAAACTGCTCAAAAATATAATGAATGTCCATGTATTTTAAAAGCAGAATGTTATTGGGAGGGACCATTTCATGAATCCATCTCTGGAAACAAAGAGAATTCCAATCACCTTTACTAGACATCAAAGACATTTAATCAGTTCAAATCAGAGAAAATTGAGTTACTATATAATAAGTGTGTTAATATTTCCTGACCAGATACACAGATTGCTGAATAATATACTTTTCACTGAGATTTTCACAGGAGCTTCTAGTGATGATGACCTTAACAAATTTGAATTAAAATCCAAAACAGGATTAGGCAGTGATCACATTACTCATAAAATAATTTAGGAAGACAAATTTTTAGTTAATATACAGTTCCCAAAAACTGTCTCCACATATTAGTTTTCAGGCCTTGTGGCAATAAAATCACAAATAAACACAACTATATTTCCTAATCTTTAAAAACATAAAATATCACCATAATATGACTATCTTCTATAAAGCAGGTCTGAATGTCATTGTGCAGCATTTAAAACAAACTTTCCAAAGCTGTTGGTCAGTTTCTGCTCTGGTTTTCACACTTTATCTCTCTCACACTTTCACATGCCATAAGCAGAAATGTCTGCACCTTTAGCTACATGTGGCTACTGAGACCTTCAGTTTCATCTGACAATGTAAACCAATGTTTGTTTCCGCAGAAGTGCATTAAACCACAGCATGTTTATGGTTAAAGTTTCTCTTCATCTGCAGTCCCTGTTGAAAAAAAAAAATGCTGGCAGCCAGCTGGTTTGAGCTGGTTTAAGCTGGTCCTTAGCTAAGATGGCCATTTGTTGGTTGCCGGTATATTTGCACACAAATGCACATTTTATTGATGTAAATTATTTTGATGTATTATTGATCTTGGCTGTGGTTGTCTTGATATAAAGTTGTTACGAGTCAGTTGACTTGTGCAGCTGAAGCAGATGGTTTAGTTTAGTGTGTTGAGTATATAAACTGAAAGGACAAAACTTCACACATTTATTTCTGTGGTTGCATGACTGTGGTCAGTTTCTCTCTCTCTTTGTCTCTCTCAGCTTCTCATTTCACACTGAATGTTTTTTTGTTTTTTCCATTCCAGTGGTCAAAATCTTCCTTAACTGTATGCAGAAAACTTGACAAGAAATGACAAATGCAAGAAATGCATTTGTCATTTTATTACTCAAGTCTAAAGATGAAGAGTTTATTTGCAAAAACATATAACACAATAACTATAATAATAACATATAAACAAACAAAGGTAACTTAAAAAAAATAATAATGTTAACTGAAATTATGTTTTGTTGTGATCATAGACTGTATGGTTGTGATCAGGGGTGGACCTAACCAATAAGCGAGGAATCAGGCATTTGATATTGGCAAAACCATGGATGAAAAATATTTGCAGCGTTGAACAATGTAGTCAACCACAGACATATCTGTTAATTTCTGTGTAGATAGGCTACAATGTAAATAAGAGATTCATTGTGCAGTACAGAGAGCTTATTAACGGAACATTGTGAGATCCCAATGAAGTGAAGCAAGTGACAGCTTTTAGTAATTAGATGAGAAAGCGCATTTTGCGTGCATTCTAGGCTGTATATTACTGTCTGTCTCATAACAGCAATATTCACCTCAGTAAAGAAAGTATTGTGTCATAAAAAGTCATAAAAAAGACGAGCGCTTGATATTAAGAAGTATTTAAATTGTTTTTTTTTAAATTATTATTATTAAAATAACCGATCGTTTCGCTAGATAAGACTCTTCTTCCTCAGTTGGAATCGTTTACAACCGCATTTGTGATCGTTTGAAGTCGCATTTAAACTGCATTTTGGAAGATCAAAATCGGGGCACCATACCAGTCCATTATATGGAGAAAAATCCAGAAATGTTTTCCTCAAAAAACATAATTTCTTTACGACTGAAGAAAGAAAGACATGACCATCTTGAATGACAAGGGGCTGAGTACATTATATGTGAATCTTTGTTTTGGAAGTGTACTTCTCCTTTAAAGCATGGATGCTAACGGTCTAATCTGATATAATGATCTGTGCTAAGCTATTAGCAAAAAAAGTGGAGTGTTCCTTTAAGTGCAATATTTGTCAAATACACAGACTTTCAAAAACGTTTAATGAGCAACAGAAGCACATTTCATATACTGCTTAATACAGCGCCATCTGAACAAGAATAATGTTCAACATAAACATATTCTATTTAAATAGTAATAAAGTGGGGTTATATATGATTTTATCAGTGTTTTATGACAAACATAACTCAATATAACATTGCGACTACAGTACAAAAAAAAAAAAAAACACTTTTTCTAAAAACACAGATGAGTGAGCATTATCGGACTTCAATCGGCCAATCGTGAAACAGCCGTGTCGTCATCAGAGTTCCTGCAGCCGCTCTTTAGAAACTAGGCTTGTTTGAGATGCGCCTCGCCTGAAATGTTGGCGAGAGTAGGCGGCTGCGGTGATGGGAGGAGTGAAATAAGCGCAGTCAAGACAGAACAGATACCAGATCAAAGGCGGATATCGCGTTATCACACTCACATGCTGTGTTGCTGATAAACATGATGTAATTTCAGCTCTGTTGTTTTTATATGAAAATAAATATGATGAACAAGACACTCAAAGTGCTTGCTATTTATTTATTTTCACTTTAACGTGTATTTTAGATTTTTATAGAAATATGACAACAATCATATATCTCTCACAGAGATCGCACTGGCATAGTGTTTGGGAATATTCATGCGTAATTTAAACACATAACCACATTATATTTGATTAAAAAATAATACATTTTAGCAGAGAGCGCAACATCACGGTTGTCTGAACCATATCTCTGCGTGAGATATGTGATTGTTGTCATATTTCTATCATCTTGCGGTGATCGCCGGTGATTCTGCGCAGATTTAGCTCATTTCAACCGAGCCTATCGAATCAGCTGGCTGCTCTCTAATCGCTATGGCGGTACTTTGATGCTACACGTGACAGTAACGAGGCGTCGGCGCCGTCTCAGGTTGGACAAAATTTGTAACTGACATGCACTGCTTGAAGTCATAATTTGATGGAGCTAAGCAGCGCCTCGTTAAGTCGAATACACCTACTCTTTAGTCCCAGATGGCAGTAACGAGGCAGAAGAATACATGTACATATTTATTTCAATATAGCACACAAACATAAATCAAGTAATAAGAATATACATCTCGCATATGAACATTTTAAGCACATAAAATTTCACAGCGAGAAAAAGCTTTAAATGAAAGAACATGTTCATCCAGTAGGTGGCGCTCCACCAGGTTCTTCTGTATCAGCAGAGACCCACAAGACTGTCTGTACCCCATTACTACAGTAAGATGAATTAATCTTCATTAAATTTGAAAAGATATTTGAAACAGCAGTGAAGCTGTTAAACAAGGACACTGTGATCAGAACATAATATATCAGGAAATGGAGTTTGGAGCAACTCCTGCATACACCACCTCATCCTCCTCTTTAACTTTCTGTAATAAAACACACAGATGTCCAGATCATACATGCATCCATTTATTTTAGCACAAAATACCTTAACTGTAACATTTTTATACTGTTAGAAGAGTTATAACTGATTATTACAGATTATCACACTTTACCACACATCATACTGTCTTATATTTTTTTTTACAGGGTCACCACACAGCTAAAGATATAGATAAACACAACACACAGTCATGTTTTTTTTACCAGTTTATGTGCTTTTCTTTTTTGGAACGTCAGATCAGAATAAGTGATCTCTTCCACACGTGTCTGAGCTGTTTGAGCTGTAATGACAGACATGTTAAAACAACATAGCGCTCAATGAAATGTTGTTTGACTGTTCGTTTTGTAACATCATTTTACATTATTTTAATGTTAACATTATTTTTATGGATTTTTGTATACATAACACTTGCCTTCTTGGTCTGTTTTTCTTTGTTTCCTGCAAACATAGAATATCACAACTGCAGCTGTAATCAACAGAAATGCAGCAGCAGCAGCAGAAAGCAGTATGTACAATAAGGGTTTTGTTGGTTCTGTAATGACAACATGTCTGATCAGTAAAAAAAAAAAAATACTGAAACATCAGCACTATATAAAGAGAGACAGTCAATAGTGTATTCACATATGAGAATCGTGAAAAAAAAAAAAAAAAAAAAAAAAAAAAAAAACACTATTATCACTCATCAACATACCTGAACATGGCTGACAGAGTTGAGTGCTGAGATGTTTAGTCCATTTGGTGAATGAATAAGCCACAACACAGCTATAGGAATCATTCAGACACTCCAAATTTAAAGAGATGCTGTTGTTGAGATCAGACACACTAATGCTGGACAATAAACTGTTTCCTTTGTACCAGGAGAGAGTCACATGACTCACATTCACCACTGAACACACCAGTGAACATTTGGACACTGATGATGATGATGACAATGAATTTTGTGAGGAATCTCTGATAATGACAGGAACAGGTAAACAAGCTGGAAAACATGAGAGAATAAAGGGAAATAAGTATAAAATAATATAATGCTAAAATAAAATAATAGCCCATTCAGATTTTTTATTTATCTGTGTTTGAATGTGTTGATTGAGAGTTTATTTCAATGTCAGTCAATGCGTATTTTTGACAATTGTGAAAACTTAAAAAGCATAAAAAGCAAATTATGTTTCTAGAACACCTGAAACATCTGACAGAAGCATAACAATAACAATGCTAACAGGTACAATAAGCGCACTAATCTTCTGTGCTTGATCCCCCGAACTGAGACCAATGTTATACAAATTGTTAGCCAACTTGCAAGTTCTGTTGTTAGCAACATGATTCTGTGTTTCCTGAAACTATATAACATTAGCAAACAGCAATGTGGTTAGAACAAACACTCTCGACCTGTGGTTAGAACCATAGTTTCATGTTAGCATGACGTACACTTCACTTACTGTCCCCTGAAAATAACTCAATATACAGCCATTATTGTCAAAAATTATTGTCAAAATAGCTGGCAACAAAAGTGAGTACACCCTAAGTGATAACAGCACTATGTCATTTAACCATGCAAAGCCACATGTCCTATTCATCATGTTCATGTTTTTGTCTGCTTGACAGGACCATACAAAGTTGTGTATCTTGTATTAGAGCAGTTCAAATTTGGTGCTTTGAGTACAATTCTCTCATACTGACCACTGGATGTTCAACAAGGCACCTCATGACAAAGAACTCTCTGAGGATCTGAGAATAAGAATTGTTGCTCTCCACAAAGATGGCCTAGACTATAAGAGGTTCAGTAACAACATTGAAACTGAGTTACAATACTGTGGCCAGGGTGGCCAGGGTCATACAAAGGTTTTCCAAGATGGGTTCCATTCGGAACAGGCCTAGCTGTACGATCTCGGTGGTGGGAACTTATTTTAGCATGCTTTATTGTCTTATTTGTTAGATTTATTGTGAACAAAATTGCTTTTAATTAATTATTGACACGTTGTAGTGCTTCACATTAAATTCCATGCCATTCATCGCATCTCTCTCTTTGAAAATGAAGAGATTTATCATACCACGTATTGTGCAAAATGCCCTAAGACCGTAAAATCATTTAGTGTCATTGTGTAGCCTAAAAATAACAAAAGAATCCTTAATTTAATCTTGCAGCTTTAAATGGAAGACACTCTTGAAGCGCTTGTGGCAGTTACTGATGTGACAGGAGACAAAGGAAACTTCTCACCAACCCTCACCATCACTTGTATGCTGATGAAAATATGTAAATACAACGATTAATGTTGTAAATAAAATGATTAATGTTGTAAATAAAATTATTAATGAGGTTGCCAAATACCACATTTTTTAAAATTCAAAGTAAAAACTTGATTAACCATTAACAACTTTCCACTCAAGGAACAATTCAAATGTTTAAATTACTGTATTTTGTTTGTTTACCTCTCTCTCTCGCTCTCTTTTTGAGTTTTTATGTAATTGTAGCTGAAGGGTTTAATAAATGCTGTGTATATATATATATATATATATATATAACACATACTTGACACAAATTGTGTATTTATAACACAGTGTGTAGAAAATGTTTCAACATACGTTCTGTGTTAGCAGGAATACCACATTGGTTAAGTTAAAACTAACACAGATGTGTTGTTAACATCCTTTTTAAGAGTGTATTAATGTGCTGCTTTAATTGATGCACGCAAATGCACAGAGAGAGAGAGAGAGAGAGAGAGAGAGAGAGAGAGAGAGAGAGAGAGAGACTTTAACTTTTAAACACACTTTATTAAACATTTGAAAAAAGCCTTACATTACACATCCAGCTCCTCACATTACAAAGTTATCAAGAAATCCCTCACTTCACCTCACCAGTTAAATATTAATTCCCCATCCTCACAAAATGACAGCAAAACATCATTTATACACCATTTGAACTCAAAATCATGCAAGTTATCAGTCATTTGAGAGAATCTATATTCCATTCTTATCCTGAACTCCATCAAAGCAGTAAAATATTGGAGAACATTTATATTTTGCCCTTCAGCAGCCAATCTGCGAGACTTCCAAATGGCTAGTTTGGCTTGCCCCATAATAAAATTGGCTAATGTACACTGTCGACTGTGTGCTCTTGAATATTTACATCCAAAAACAAACTGAATTAATCTTTCGAGCAATATAAACACTGGAGCTAATCTAAAAAACTCAGTAAAAACATGAAAAACAGATTCAGATAAAGAACAGAAATAACAGGATGGAGAAACATTCAAATTAAATTTGGAAACATGAGAATTAGTGGGC
>JAHKKF010513352.1:0-54277 GCA_019740295.1 Labeo calbasu
TAGTATGCATGGTATATGTCAAATTACCCCCATAATGCCATGGTACACATTAAAAATTCCATAGTAATACCAGTGTACATGTTCAAAATTCCATGGTAACACCATGGTATGCATCCAAAGTAGTAGTACCATGGTAAATGCCCAAAACACCAAAGTAATACCATGGTACATGTCAGAATTAGGGAATACCATGATATACATGGTATACATCATTATATCATGGTATATGTCTAAATTACCTCCATAATGCCATGGTACACATAAAAATTCCATGGTAATCCCAATGTACATGTTCAAAATTCCATCCAAAGTAGCAGTAGCATGGTAAATGTCCAAAACACCACAGTAATATCATGGTACAATAGGAAATACCATGATATATATGGTATAAGTAACATACCACCATAACACCATGGTATATGTCCCAAATATTTCATTAATAACATTGTGCAGGCCAAAATTACCACAATATTACAAAATACCACAGTAATACCATGGTATACTTCCAAAGCACTGATAGTTCAACTGTACTTTCTGGAACTGTTTTGGAAAAAAAAACAAAGAATGAAAAAGCATAGTACTACCATGGTGCCATGGTAGATTTGTGTAAGGAAGATGGCGGTGAGCAGATGCAGGATTGTAAATGTGGAATCAGCTGTAATGTGTTGAGATCTGAAGTTGAGCTCCAATGAAACTCCATTAGCTGAAGCTCCATTGAGAGCAGCGGAGCGACGGCTGACTCATCACACATCTCCCGCGCATGAAAGGCCGCGTTCATCAAATCCGTCCACGTCATGCTGATTTTAAGGATAAATGCTAACAATGGATTCAGTGAGTGTTCTGTGGGGAAACCAGGAAGGGACGGGACGTTTGTCAAAAGTAGCAGAACGTCCTTGACGATAAAATGTAAATCTCAAGGTTGTGCCATGTCGAACGGTTCGAAAAAATACATAATTCATCCGCCTCACTTCAGGACGTGATTATATGTATTACACATTTAGAAGCTGCTCTTCAAAGCTTGGTCGCAAAGCAGTTGGTAATAAGACAAATGTTTTTTCTCCCTCTTTGTTTGCCTCTTTTTCCATTTTGCTGCTCCTCCTCAATCTCTCCGTCCAATTTTCAAGGATATTAGAACTCAATTTGGATGCAAGATGGCGTTTGCATTGAGTTTGAGGGTTTCAATTTGTAGCTTTCATTAACTGAAGAGGGGACGCCACTTTGAAACGAACGCTATCAAATTCCCGGGAATATTTACGACGTGCCGCTCGAAACGTTCGGCACCGGTCTGTCGAAAAGGCCGCCGGAAAGTCGACTCAGAAGCACACGTTTGTGCATTTGTGATCATACGCAAACGCGCACAAACCCAACGCCTTCTGTTTTCATAAACAGATGAACGGCTAGTTTGTGTAAATGATGGAATAATGAAAAGAGAAGAGAGTTTTTCCTGTGTTGGGAAGGCGTCCAACTCTCTCTGGCATCGATTTAAAGCCATTGTACGCTGTTGGGCTGATTAGAAATCCAACCATATGAGCGCGCGAGCTTCAGTCTTAACACAACAGATGTCATTCAGACATAAATCTATTTCGATCTGGCTTATTAAGACCATTATTTCCACAACTACACTTTTACATGCTCTGAATGCGTTTGCATGTGCAAAACTCAACGGCACGATGCTGAAGTTTATCTAGTTCCTGTATGTCTACTGTATGTAGTTTGTCTGGCAGGTGAAAATCGTACATCTGATCGCTAGAAACGCATGCATAAATGTGATGCACTTAAGCAGAATATACTGCAGCTGAAAGAAGCAAACTTCTCTCCTGATGACAGTGATGGACTGCTGTGAATGTTATATTAATATTCACATTTATTAAAACTAAAATAAGCTGCACAGTCTCACCTGTTACGTAAAATAATATTTCTGAATTAGTAAAATGTCTTGGAGGAATACTTACTCAAGTGCAAATAATAAAACTCTGAAAGTTTTGTGTTTGGCGAGGCAAATGTAATGTGCTCCTGTGTTTAAAAGCATAATGACAGATTTTTCTAATAAGCATTTTTCTATAGACCTCCAGCGACATGCGTGATGGATGCCTGAGCGATCTAACCTAAAACACATCCCCCACAAACCCACCGAACGTCAGACAAAGAAAGACATTTATCTGATTCCCATTCACTCTGTGTGTGTGTGTGTGTGGATGGGTGGGTTTATCAAAGACGATGTTTTTGGAGCGTCATCTGTTTTTATTTGGCTGACGGACAGCAGCACCATCATAAATTACCCAAAGACCAGACAGAGAGAAAGAGCGTCTGTGTGTGTGTGTGTGTGTGTGTGTGTGCACACAATTGTTCCCAGAAGTGAGATAAAATGACAAAATGTCCTTTTGGAGATGTAGGTAAAGGTGAAAACCATTCATAACTGAACTGAATAATGAGTTAAAACATACAAATGTGTGCATTACTAATTTTAAAATGCTCTTTAAAGGTTTTACGTAGAGTTAAGATTATAATACTGCAGACTAGTGTTTGCTAGTCATGCATCCAAAAAAGAAAATATATATATATATAAATAAAAATCATCTATCACCATCTTTTAAGTTGAGACAGAAAAAAAGCACCCTAGTCAATTAATAATGAATTCATAATGAAAGCATGCTTTCTAATGCTAAAACTGTTATTTAAGGGGATCGAGTTTAACTTGTGGTTAAAGGTTTACTTTTTGTTCTTTAAGGGATAGTTAGCAGTGTTTACCTAGTTAAGCATCCCAAAAGAAAAAAAAAATCTAAAAACTGTAAATACAAATGCATGAATGTAAAACCTTTTCTCTTGAGACAGCAAGAAAGCACTGTAGTAAATAATGAATTATTTATGAATGAATCAATATAAATGCATGCATTTTTAATTCTAAAAATGCTAAATATTCTTTGAGGGCTTATGTAGAGTTGGCATTGTAATAGTTTGCAGAGACTTTTAGTGAATTAACAATGAACTGATAAATACAAATGCATGCAATTTTCGAATTCTAAAAATGCAAAATGTTCTTTAAGGGTTTAGGGTTAAGCTTGTAGTCGAAGTGTTTGCCAAGTCTCACTTGAGACAGGAAGAAAGCAACCTAATGAATTAATAAATATAAATGCATGCATAACTCTAATAATAGAAGAGAAGTTAAGCTTGTAATAGTTAGCAGCGTTTGCCAAGTCTTTTCACTTGAGGCAGAAACAACCACTCTAGTGAATTAATAATGAATTAAGTCATATAAATGCATGCTTTACTAATTCGAAAAATGCAAGATATTCTTTAAGATTTAAGTATCCCAAAAAAATCTAGACTCTTTTTCACTCAAGACAGAAAGAAACTTAGCAACGTTCTGTCAATCATCCAGCACACCCAAGCAACCAAACAGTACTATGAAATTTTATTTAGCATGGTTTACCTTTGGAAAATGTAAAGATCCAGTCATCCTGAGCTTTATTTATGTCTATATGTGCTCATTTAGACAGCCAGGTACAAAGCAGCACCTTTTCCAACAGTGGATTGGATTATGGGCGTCTGCAGCGAGAGATAATTAATAAATATCCGGCTAAATGAAACCTAATTGCAACAGTCACACACACAGTCTTATTCACCCATAAATAAAGTGAATGTGCAGCCTACATACCATCTGCTCCAGTCTACATTATTCTGAGAGCATGTGGACGAGGCGAAACATTTAACCTTCAATGTGTTCACTCAAACACCATATGCTCAAGCGCCAATTTACAGTCTGAAATATCCAGAAATCTTTACATTCTCATCAGCCTAGTTCGACCCAGTCGATTTTCTACAGTTCAATAGCACTTGAAGGAAACGTCTGGTAAAGAAAGAAAAAAAAAAAACACTTTTTCTTTTGTACCTCGCTGTCGAAAACACACAGCGTTCTTAACTATATCATATCAGTCTACGGCCGACGGAGGAGTCGCCTTACTGCGGCACAACAGCAGCGTGTCAACGACTATACTAATAGGAAAAATAAAAATGCTGCGCGATGTTCATGACTTACGGTTCTCTTAAAAGTTCTGTAACATCCGAAGCCGACGCAAAGAAAATAAGACGTGCAATAAGTGTTGTCATGACGATTAGCCCGTCTTATATTCTGCCAGATGCATATGTGGATCAACAGTCGTCTTAAGAGTGCATGGTTCAGTTTCAATTAAAAGTCTGTCAAAAGTAACAGTAAAGACATTTATAATGTTACAGAAGATTTCTGCTTCAAATAAACACTGTTGTTCTGAACTTTCTATTCATCCGTGAATCCTGAAAAATAAAACGCACGATGGCTTCCACAAAAATATTGTACAGCACAGCTGTTTTCAACATTGCTAATAATCAGAAATACTTCTTAAGCAGGAAATCAGGATCATGTGATAGTAAAGACTGGAGGAATGATGCAGAAATAAATTACATTTACAATTACAGAAAACAGCTTTTTTAAATGGGAATAATATTTCACAATTTTACTGCTTGTTTAATCAAATAAATGCAGCACTGGTGAGCAGAAATTACTTTTTTAAAAATCTTTTTAAAAATGACTCAACTACACCTATAACTAAACATCATCTGTATTACACAGTTAACGCAACATGTTTAGTCTACTTCCCCACTTTTACTGAAAACCCGTTCTCATCTTCCCGTCACGCTCCTCTCAGGTGGGACGTCGGTCTCGTCTTATTGATTGACAGCTTGTGTTTGCTCAACTTTGGCGTGGCGTCATTTTTCATTAAACCTGAGACTGTTTTGTGAGGCGAAGCGTATAATGAGTCGACAGCAAAGATCAATAAATGAAAACACATATATATATTCTCATATATGTTCATTCTGTCTCTTTTTCAATATCAAAAAATGCTGATATGATTCATATAACGGCTATAAATAGTAAGATGATTCAATCAGCATGAAAGGGGGAATGACACAGTCTCGCTCTGTCATTGCACTCCATTTGAGCATTAAGGGAATTCTGGGAAATCTGAGGTCATTATTACTGCACACTGGACTGGAAGAGAAACGCAACGTGAATGTTTGAGACAGAACGAGAACGGAGGGGAATCAAACTAACGATGAACACTCAGGTCACAGAGACAGACATGAGAGATGAAGCTCCTGCGTGACGTGACATCAGGCAGATATTCAGAACAAATGTAATTGAAATACAGACGTGACGCGTTTTATGAGTCTTACAGCAACTACATATGACGTGTGATCGCTGCAGAAGTTGGCTTCATGAGGATTTTAGTTTATAAGGGAAGCTGACTACCTAGTATCATCATATACTACTAGAGTTCTTGTTACTATTTTGAGTTAAATATATATATATTTTTTAATTCAACAAAAGTTTTAGCAGTTTTATTGTGTTTTTATTTTTCGTTTTTTTATATATAGTTTATAGTTTATATTTCATTTTAGTTTTTACTTTTATTTATTTTAATATTGCAACTCAAACTAATAAATACGTTTAAATAATAAAATAAGTTTATTTTTTAAAATATTTTATTTTAGTTCATTTTTTATTTAGTTCAAGTAACAAATTTTGTTTATAAAATGTATTCCATTGAATACTGAAAGTCACAATAAAAGTTTCAGAATATTACTTAAAAAATCTAATGATGAATACATTTTCACCCAAGCAACTAGCATGCTGCTTAGAGAGTAGCTGCCCTATGTAGACAACACTACTGTAGATGCACACTAAGAATCTTACAGACACATTATCTTATGATTCTTATGATAATCTGATGTGAATCTGCATTCAACATCAATATAAAACTTAGTTATACTGAATTCAGGCCTGATCAAACAGTGAAGGCTTGCTCTTCTGAGACGTGCATGTTTTGCATGGAAAAAAAATACTGATAAATGAGTTCAGCATGATCATATTCAACAATATAGAGTATGCTGTGACAAAAACTCATATTGAATGAAGATAGACAGCTTCATGACACAGAGCAACAATATTAACTTCACTTATCTGTTAATTGAATGTCCTGATATGCTCATCAGATCATGTTGAGTGTTTATGGTTTATCTGTCATCTCAACCACATTTCAGGTCAAGTCAGCAGTCTCACATACAAATATCACTTCAGCAATGTCTTCTTACGCACAAACAAAATGTTTCTCAGCTCTCAGTAACGTCATCACGTGATTGAAAGCTTCCAAACTTTTGAATGGTACAATAATTGACTTACTGTATGCTGATCCAAAACCATCTTTAGATAACTTAATGTAATGCTTTTCAAACTCACAATGCATTTAATGGCATTTTGTGCTGACGTTAATGATGGTTTTAAAAGGAAAATGCAATGAAAAATCTCATGAAAAGACAATCCTTGAGTCTGCAAAGAACATCTTTGTTTTGCACAAAGCAAATCGCACTACAGTGGTGTTTCCTCATGAGGCTGTGAGTCTGAGTAGCTTGAGTTTGTTCTGTGTCTTACAAGACATGACATGATATAATGATATAACAAAATGAATATACAAAAACTTAGTGGCAGAAAGATATGAGCAGCTGAGGAAATGTTTATCTGTCTGCTTTAAACATGAGCGATGCTACGAGAGGTGATACACTTTTACTGTATATACACATGATATCAAGGATTCTTCAAGTCATATAAAAGACTATAAACTACTGGCAACATGAGCGCCTTGAATAAACACTCAGCTGCATTTGTTAACAGTTCGGTGTCAGTGAAATATTCCAAACAGCCAAAGACTGATGGGGTGAATCTCATGAAAACACACGTTTAGCTTATGATTCATCCCCTAAATCAAAACAATTAAACAAGAAATCAAGAAAATCAAACCAATGTTTAGACTTTTTGTATCATAATATTATTTTCATGATAACTGAACACATTTTTACCTAAATTATCATTATTGTAATGCATCCAGATGTTTTACTTTTGAGTAAATGATGCCCTGCAATGAATCTCATTAGATTTGTCTTTCTTTTAAATGAAATCGGCATAAATCGCATGCTTTTCTTCTAAAATGCACAAGCATTACAACAAGTATTACCCCGATGCATATAACTACTAGACGCAAGACCCAAAAATGGGTCAGTGATCTGTTCTAATGCACACAAAGAAGAAAAGCCAAATGCAAATAATAAAATGCAACTCATTAAACATAATGCATTGCACTAATGAGAGTTTGAGGGTAGATGTCCTTAATTGTCATGAAAACAGTGGGCAGCAATGCAAAAAATCCTAATGGTCCTAAACCAGGCCTCATTGTCTTGATGCAAAATATAAATTGCATGGTGAAATCTGAGCTGCACATGTTGTTTTGAGTTTAATGAGATTCACCCGGTGATCAGAGACATTCAGGCCGGTTTGTGAGAGAATGTGAGTTTTGCTGTGGCATCAAATCTGGCTGTCCAGCGATCTCTCTCAGCTTTTGTTTTCTGACTGACTCTCTGCTTGCTCAGCAATCGACTATAGAAATATTTTGGCAGGCTCGCGCTTTGTTTTCATTTGACAAAAGATGTGTGGTGGTAGCGGGGCGAGGGGGCAGGGCGGACGGGCCGGCGCGCTCTCGCTCTCGCTCGCTCCCTCGCTTTCTTTTCAATCTAAACAGCAGGAGGAAGTTGTAAATCATAGTAATGTACTCAGCCGTAATTCGGACCAGCAGGGAGAGCAGCGCACACACACACAACATACGGCGGGAGTTTACAGTCGGCACAAAGATGCTTTAATCAGTGAAAACGAGCCAATGACACCAGATCCCCAATCACAGCCAGTCACAGAAAACACACACCTCACTATATATTCATAAATATATTCTAACTTTCACATCATAATGATTCATCTCCCTCTGGTGCTGTTTAGTCATTTTTGCCCCCCAATTTTTTTTTTTTTTTTAATTTTCAGGTACGAAACTCGGTAAATGTTTTGGCACTTGCTATGTGAACACAAAAGTACAAAATAGTCACACTTGTACTCCTCATGGTCAAAAATGACTGCATTAAAAACAAATGGGAAGCAAATTTCTACTAGTGGAAACGTTTGGTACTGCGCCCAAACAAAATCTTCCTAAAAGCTATTTTTTTATGATATCAAACTCAAATTTGGAAAACAAATTGTTTAGATGTATGGCTTTGATTTTCATATTTCATATTAAATTTCAAAACTGCTTTTTTTTTTTTAATTTAGTTTCACATTTTAACCTTTTTTCTTTTCGTCAATAATCTGCAAATTGTTTTCTTATATTTAACTAAACTCCAAATTGAAATTATTGAATTGAAATTTCATTTTCAAGAAATATTATTATAAAATATTATATTATTATTATTATTAAAATTTTGCACATTCATTTATACGGTTTTTTTTTTGACCGCCACTCAGGCGGCAACAGTGGTTTAAGAATTAGCCAATCAGAACAGAGGTCATTTGCATATAAAGGTACAGGCGTATTTTGTATTCTGTATTCTATATTCCAGTTCTACTGTATGTACAGTACAGTACATACAGTATAATATTGATTTCTACTGGAAATAACAGAGTAGAGCACAGTGATGCACGAAATGTGAATCTAGAATTTGATAAGAGTTTTTATTAATTATTCATAAAATGTGTTATTTGTGCTCTGAAGTTGACTAAAACGTTTATTTAGCAATATTACTTGGACTTTTAGTGGCATGTAAACAGTGGACAGTTTTAAAAATACTTAATAACATAACTAACATTATAAGGAAAATAATTAAATACATAAAATAAAAACAAAATATTGTAAACTAATAATAAAATAAATTAAAAAATAAATAAAATTTTTAATTTATTAAATAAAATAAATAAAAACGTAAATGCAAAAACGTAAAAGCATTATACACACTCTAATGTGCATTAAAATATTTAAATAAAAATAAAATAAAATAAAAGAATTTCAGCTAGGTGTCAGGGCAATATTTTTTATTTTCATTTAGTTGAAGTTGAAGTACTAAAATAACTAAAACTAAATAGAAACTATATTAAAAATAAACTAATAAAAATGACAAAAACACGCAACAAAATTACTAAAACTATTTCAAAATTTCTTTACATAAAAACAGAAAACATAAAAAAAAATATTAACAACTATAATTGTATATGAGTGATATTAAAATAACCCTAACCTGCAGGGCAAATAAAACGGGCAAAGATCGTTTGACTAGTCCTTTTATCTACAGTTCTCTAGGTGGTTTTAATCCTAAAATGAATCTTGGCTCTGACAGTTGAGTTTTGGATCAGTGCATGCAAACTTTCTCAGTTCTGGATTCCTCTTCTTGACGAAGCCCTCGTCACCCTTCGGCAGCAGAATCTCTCTTCTGACGTTTCAGATCGGCAGCCAAACGCTCCTCTGGAAGAGCTTCCTCTGTCTTTCCTCTCACATGCCCGCTTGCTCTAATCACAGGCCTACTTGGCAACCAAAGCTCCGGGAAGCAATCAATAAAACCTTGTTACTCTAATTGTGAGATTATAATCTTGACCGCGACGTCTTCTGCATACTCAAACGCCGAGTCCATTAGAGACGTTTCCCAGCTACTTTCTTCAGCCAAGAATGCAAATGCAAAGACTAACATTTACGCTGCGCTATCACATCCAGATGAACTTCAGCTGATAAAGGATGAGTAAACTGACACAGTGCTGGAGGACAGCTCAGAATGATAATCAGAAGCTGGCTTTTCACAACGAGATCACGTTTAAAGGCATAGCTTACATAAAAACGCAAATTCAGTCGTTATTTACTCTCACATAACCCCCAAATAGGTCTGCTTACCAAAGCTGCATTTATTTGCATAGTTGCATTTAATTCCTGCATTTACTTAAAAATACAGTAAAAACAGTAAAAAATGTGAAATATTATTACAATTTAAAATAGCTGTTTTCTATGTGAATGTCTGTTAAAATGTAATTTATTCCTGTGATCAAAGCTGAATTTTCAATTGTCACCTGATCCTTCAGAAACCATTTTAATATGCTGCTTTGCAGCTTAGGAAACATGTTAAAAACAGTTGTGCTGCTTCATATTTTGCACAAGCCATGATGCATTTTATGTTTCAGGATTCTTTGATGAATAGAAATGTCAAAAGAACTGCATTTATTTGAAACAGAAATCTTTTGTAACATTCTAAATGTCTTTACTGTCACTTTTGATCAATTTAATGCAACCTTGATGAATTAAAGTATTAATTTCATTTAAAAAATGGAAAATTTTCTAATATATCAGCATCAGTGTTGGGCATGTCACTTCAAAAAAGTAATTAGTTATAGTTACTAGGGGAAAGTTACTTTTAAAAGTAATGCATTACAATATTGCGTTACTCCCTAAAAAGTAACTAATTACGTTACTTTTGCGTTACTTTTTAAATCTGGACAGGCTTGCTTGTTTGTTTTTAATATAAAAAGTTATATTTTTAGCAAATGAACACCAAAAGACTGAAGGAAAAGTAAATTTACATCTATACTGTACTGTAGAACACATGAGAGGAAAGTTCGACACTCTTCAGCAATTAAAAAAAAAACAACAATGTTAGTTCATTAGATCATCGAAAGATCAGCAGCCAAGACACTGGTTAATAAAATGGGATTAAACACATAAAGGATAATTGTATTTGTAAAGAACATTTTGATATTATTTAACATATTTAATTATTGCAGGTTTACGTCATATTCTTCGTCATATTTCATTATATACTGTTTTTATTCATGTTAAGGAATACCAAATCTGTTTTTTTTTGTGAGTGAGACGAATTAATATGTTCACATTTATTCTAGAACTTAAGTAACATCTTATTCCCGATTTCTCTCAACATAGGGACAGGTTTCAATCAATAAATAGCAAAAAAAAAAAAAAAGTAACTGGCGTTACGTATTTGCAAAAGTGGATATTTTCTTAAAAAATAATGCGTTACTTTACTAGTTACTTAAAAAAGTAACTTTCGTCACTCGTAATGTGTTACCCTCAACATTGCTTAAGATATTGTTTGTAATTTAGTGTTTCTATAAAAAAGGAAAAAAACTAAAAATAATACTGATAAAACCAAAACCACCACAAATTCTACTACTAATAACAATATAAAACTAATGATTAATGAGCTGCTGGGTTCATGAATATTAATCACATTGTCTGCGTTCGCTCAAACTGATTTGCGGCCAATGAGATTGCCGCTTGCGCATTAGTTCCGCCTACTACCGGAGAAACCGGCAGTTCTTAAAAGCTGAAGAATTACAAAGGAACTCTGTTATTTTGACAGGAAAATACAACAAAGAATATCGTTTAGATATAGGGCGTCAATTCTGCATGGTATATAAGAGTCTCTCGTTCTGTATCTGTCTTTGCGTGTGTTCGGGACAAAGCGACGGCTAGTCGTGTGCCTTCACACTAGAGATTACGGTTCATTAAACTGAAACTGAAAAATAAATATAATAAACTATAGTAACGCCGCATTTCATTGTCAGTAACGGTAACGGCGTTGTAACAGGGGAAACAGTAATTCGTTTGATTACTTGTTAATGAAAAAAATCACACTGTTAATACCACCTTTCTTTATAACGCCATTATTCCCATCACTGATCAGCATACATAAATAAACAGTAATTTTTCGCATTGGAATTTGTCATGAGGAAGCGACAAAAAAATCAACACAACGCCGCACAGACGGAAGCAGCATTGATGTTTTCTCTTTGTAATCGATTCTCTGGCTGTATCTGTCTGTCTCTCTCATTCTCAGCTCCATTCAGCTTTCTCCTGTCTGTCTCTCTCTCTCTTGTTGGGCTGCTATCGATCGCTGGAGTTGGCTGGAGGTCAACCCTCGGCGGACTCCAGACTCTTTTGTTGGCGGCGGTTACCGTGGCGATCCTCCGTGACCCTGAACACACAGAGGGCTCGTTAGGGGCCAAGCGGAGACGATCTCTCCCCTACAATCAGACGAGGTCAAAGGTCGCAGGAGGACAGCTCGGTCGACGTGAACGCGAAGGCTCCCGGGAGGGACGCGGCGCCTGATCTGAGACCAAACGAGTGTGTGATGGACCGGCCTGGACCGCGATCACACCCGCCCGGTCGGGTTCCATGACATTCATCTTCAATGGAAGCTTTTCAAATGGAATGAGTTTCAAAGTAGCAACGAATGAAAAAAGATCAAACAGCACAGAATGTCCAGCCTCTCCTACATGTACAGTGCGCACATGCTGAATTATGAACTGTAATGTCTCATTAATGAACAACACCTGATCATCATGTTCTCCAGCATGATTTAAGATGCTGTAAACTTGAGCTACAGTGGAGGAAGAACATCTAATCTAATCTGCACAGTCACTTGATTTATGACGCTCATTTAATATTTAATGTTTATAATTTATAGTATATATTATACTTACTTATATAAACAATATTTATATTACAACAATATTGATATTTCTCAAAATCTGAAATCTTTGTTTATTCTTGGTTTAAATGAACATACATTTTATTAGTCACATAGAAATAATGCAACAAATGTATATACTTATATTTAGTATTTTTAATTTATACTATAGAGTATTTATATTTCTATAATATTTATATTTCCATATTTTTTGTTATTTACTTATTAATTTAAGTCCTAAAAAAAGTTTAAATATTTTTTTCATTTGATTACTCACAAGAAATAATGCAGAATCATTTCATATTTAACGTTTAGAATTTATAATATAAATTATACTTATAAAAAAATATTTATATTACAATAATATAAATAATTTTTAAAAATCTGAAACCTTTTTTGTTGTTTAAATGAATTTTATTAGTCACACAGAAATAACGCTAAAAATGTATATACTTATGTATATACAATGTATTTAATATGTTTTTTTTTATTTATAGTATACAGTTTTTATATTTAAAAAAATCAAGTTTAAAATAATTGATTCACAGTGCAGAATTCTTTAATATCATACAATTAATTTTACTATTATAGCTTATAAAATCTTATAATAGTTCTATAATATGAATATTTCTAAACATTGTTTATTTTTTACATGTGAACTCATACATAAATATTTTTGAATTGATATTTATAGTTGTAAAACCTAACAATCTTTATATTTCTATAACATTTTCATTTGTCAAAATCCTAAAAGTTTATTTCTTTAGGTTTTAATGATTTTTCAGTTGATTAATCATATAGAAATAATACAGAATCTTGTAGTATTTAATATTTATAATTTCTAGTATACATATTTAGACTTAAAAAACCTTAAAATCTTTCTATTTTTATTATATTTATACTTCTTAAAATCCTAAAGGGTTGGTTGCAGAGACTGTTTCTTATTAAATGTTTCTTTTCAATTTCAAATTGAAATATTTTGTCAGGAAACCATTTTAATATAATAATATAATGATTAAACAATAACACATTAGTATAATAATAAAACCAGCAAACATTGAGTTTATACTGTATGTTTTCATATGCAAGTTAATTAATTCAATCTTTGTTGTGCTTTTCGTAATTATTTCTTACTCTTACTGAACGTCATTGTCATTTGAAAAACCAAAAACAGACTTTACGATCTCATCTGTGGTGAAGAATATATTAAAAATCTCTCATGAAAATCCACGAGGATCTAATTTAGGGCTCGAATTCCCTCTATAACTCAAAGAAATGATGCTGTAGATCTAAATGAACACTAAAAGAAACAATAAACATTCCTGTCAGACTGTTTTGAAGGAAAGACGAAATGAAATGACACTTAATGGCCAATGCGATGGAGATGTGAGGAGGAGGACAGAATGTTTTTGTTAATAAAGCAGAAAGACATTCTCAGCTAGTTAAGACTGTTTGTCTGGCTTTGGTGAGTTGCTGTGTGTGTGTGTGTGTGTGCGTGTGTGTAACATTACAGCCTTAAAGGCAAAATCAGTCTGCACTGCCTGAATCTGGTCAAGCGAAGGAGATACGCAGACACATGTCAAATATTAGTCTCAGAGTAAACAAACCAAGACAAAAGGAGACAGAGAGCGAAAGCACAGGACGTCCATCAGATCTTCTTCTAGTTTAATCCACCATAAGAGCTACGACTGAACGATAAATCAAATATATGAACAATGTTTTTATGATTTGGTCATTAATATTCGTGAAGAACACGTCATTAGACTAGTTCGATGATTGTTCTTTGTCTCATGAGCACGTCCAGACTGTGCATTTCAAAAAGACGCTGAGCTCAAAGCCACATGAACTAAACAAAAAGCATCTTCCATGCTATTTCATCGGAAACACTGAAAAATAGAAATAAGGACGAACAAAACGCAAAATCCAGGCTTTCGAAGGACAGGTTTGAGGGTTTGAATCTTACCTGACTCGGGGAGAGGAACTCTTGGTTGTTCTCACTCATGTACATGTTGTCACCATCAAACTGCGGGCAGATGGAGAGAAGAAGATTAAAGTTTGATTGGTCAGACAGCCGAGATAAAGGAAAATGATTTGCATATCAGACAGAACGAGGAAAAAAGGGAAAGAACAATTCCATCAAAACCGTCTGAGAGACACAGAGAGAGAAAGAGACAGTAGATCTGCTCCAAACTCTATGTGCAACCTATCTAGGCAGCATTTCAGGGCACAATCTCCTTCTTTTGGTTTGATTCAGCACTGAAAGCTTTGCAACATTTCTAGCGAATACCGAAATGTTGCGATTCTAGATTGGAGCTTTAATGCGAATGCCGGCAAAATATCAGCCATCATATTGGATTTTGTGGTGTTTGCTAAAACCACAGAAATCAGTACAACACTAGAAACTCAACAGCCATTTCTTAATAGCAAGCACAATATATCACTTAACATACAATATCAGTTTTATAAAGTAAAGTAAAAATATTAGCATTTTTATTATTTATATTATTATTATTACTATAAAATATAATACATTACTAAAATATAATAATAATGATCATAATTTTATATTATAATAAGTTAAAATATTATAAGTAAATAAGTATTCAAATTATTATTATTTATAATATTATATTATAGTAACATCATATTATAAGTAAAACATTTTACTGCTATATAATATTATTTTTTATTATTACATGCATTATGTAAATTTTGCATTATTGGTCTCATTATATAATTATTTTCCATTTCAAAATGTATTTTATTTATTTATTTATTATTTTTTGATAATCAATATTTTTTTGATATCAAAACGTAATTTTTCATTAGCAAAATGCATTGCTTAGAACTTCATTTGGACAACTTTTAAGGTGATTTTCCTATCATTTGTCCTATCCTAACAAACCACACATCGACGGAAAGCTTATTTATTCAGCTGACATCAGATATTGTATAAATCTCAATTGACCCTTATGACTGATTTCGTAGTCAAGAGTCTAATTTAATTGCATTGATAATCCAATTAATAATGCATTGCACAACTGCATCATATTAAAGATCACGCTGTCATATTAGCAAAGTGCAAAAAGTCAAAACAAATGCTGATATTTAATTTGCAAACAACTTTTGCTACTGACAGTCTGAACAGCTGAAAACGAGACAGAAAAAATGGGTTTGAAATGATGGAACGGTGTGAAAGAAAGGATATGACAGCTCGAAAGAGAGAATTTGAAAACCGACCACAATTGCCCTGCAGCGCGTGTCCTAGGACTGAAAGGTTGAGAACAAACACGTCGCTCCTGCCTTGGTGATTCTCAGCTAAATTACTCATAACTTTAGTTTAGTTACATGCACGCGAGGATGCAAGAGCAGGACGAGCGCAGCCACCAAACACTGTCAGAACTGCACAAGACGTCTCTCTTATGAGCTCTGACAGCTGTCAAATATAAGATGACAGACAGAAACACACAGTTGCAAACAATTTATTAACAAATCCTGTTGTCAAAAACACATCATCAAACGGCTAATCTGAGGAGTGCAGAGAAAGCCTTCCTTGTAGAAATCAAGGACTCAATTAACTTGCTAATCGTTTCTTTATAGTTATGTCTTAATTGCTTCATAATCGCTCATCAGACAAAACCTTATTGGGAACAACCGAGCAACAGTCATATTTACACAACAAATATCAGACAAACAAGCCAAAGCAAAACAGGAGGTGCGTCAGTGTGGTGTTTGCTAAAACCACAGAAATCAATACGAGACTAAAAACTCAACAGGCGTTCAGAAAAGCAGTAGTTAAGCACAATATACCAGTTAACATACAGTATTTGTTTCATAAAACACTAGCATTTTTGACATTATTGTTATTTTAAATATTATTATATACTGTATATATCCAAATATAAATAAACGAGTTTCAAAACTAATAAAAAAGGCATCCAGCTGTTCTACTTCATACTAAATAATTATTTAAATTCTAGATCGGAGCTGCAATGTAAACGTTGCCTTTATAAGAGGGTAAAACACCAGTAAATCACGATATTGATTATGGGCCATTATAGAGTTATAATATTGATTGTATCTGTTGTCAATCTGTTGTCACAGATTTATGAAATCTTTATATCAGCCTTAACTAATATGCATATCAGCATCAATGCAAAATGCAACCTAAATGCATACTGGTGCATCCCTAGCAGATGACATTTAACTTTATGACAGTGTTTGGTGGGAAAGTTCACACCATCTCACATGCATTTAGTGTAATTCCTGCTGTACATCTTTGATGTATGGATCAGAGCATGTGCATTGATCACACATACACATATGCACACAACCACAACATGCACAGAGCGAGAATGAGAGTTTCTCTCTTTCTGTGCATCCTCATCCATCTCTCTCTCTCCTCTCCTCTCCTCTCCTCTCAGAGAAATGTGATATTATACTGCCGTATAATGACAAAGCCGTCAAACAGCTGATGGGGGTCGTAGAGCATTTCCAATGTGAACACCTCCCTCCCCCACGTGCATATTATATGCATATGAGTGTGTGTGTGTGAGCTAAACAGTCATGCATTTATATATTCCATACTGCAAACTGCAGCATCAATAATACAGTATTACAGCATCGCATTGCGCACACGCACACACACACACACACAACTAAAGGCAGCGCTGATAGTTTTGTTGATCGTCTTCTTCTAGAAATGCACCAGCATATCTGAGCCCCCCATCTCTAATTAAGATGCAAATATATCCAAACGCACTATAGACATCTTCACAAATTACACCCTTTCACTGTGTGTGTGTTTGTGAGAGAGTGTGTGGGGGTGGTGTGAAGTTATAATGGAAGATTAAAAGATTTTCCCTCTTATCTGCAGATTTTATTACATTTAGACACGTGTGCGCAGAAATATACACACTATATAAAAGTCTGGGGTCAGTATGTGTATTTGTGTATTTTTATTAAGAAATTAATACATTCATTTGGCAAGGATGCATTTAATTGCTCAAAAGTGACAGTAAAGACATTTATGATGTAACAAAAGATTTCTATTTTAAATAAATGCTGTTTTTTCGAACTTTCTATTCATCTGTGAATCTAAAGTGTATGATGGTTTCCACAACAATTTTTAGGCAGCACAACTGTTTTCAACATTGATAATAATCAGAATGTTTGTTGAGCGGCAAATCAGTACATTAGAATGATTTCTGAAGAATCATGTGACACTGAAGACTGGAGTAACTATGCTGAAAATTCAGCTGCGCATCACAGAAATAAATTACATTTTAACACATATTCACATAGAAAGCAGCTACTTTAAACTGTAATAATATTTCACATTTTTACAGTATTTTTGATCAAATAAATGCAGCCTTGGTGAGCATGAAATTTGGCAACACCATTCATTTCCATTCTCCACACAAAACTCATAATGAGATTTTCTAATTTTGGCATCCATCATGGTAAATACAGAAAACCGCACAGAGTGCGTTTATGCATGTGTGTGTATCCTGACGTAAGAGTCTATAAAGCATTTCACAGACAGTCATTAACTCTATTAATACGGCTGATATCATATCACACCTTTCAGTTCAAGGCCAGTTCCTGTAGAAAGAGCCATGAGTACAAACACCTGTAAGTGTGACTATACAGTTAAAAAACACACCGAGATTTAATAAAACATTCATTCTGTCCCTTGATAATATCGCTCTGCATAAAGACAGATGCTTTAATAACATTTGCATGTGGTTTCTATAAAGCAGCTCTCAAATGACCTGCACCTCTGTGTTTCAATGTCTGTGTTTTCATGCTGCACAGCATGTACTCTTTTAAATAGCATGTTAGAATAGTACACATTACGCACGATAAACGATGCAAACGCTAGCGTGCTTTATTCTCATCACACAACCAGGTTCACACGGTGATTGCGATTGATTTCATATCTGCTAACAGAAGGTCAAGCACATTGCATGTGGTTTACAGTTCTGATGCATACTGCACATTTTGACAAATGTCATCCAGTGCATGCAGAACATTAGCATGTTGGGCACAGTATACATAGTACAGGACTAGTATATGACTAGTATTTGTCCCGTCCTCACGCCCTCCACCTCCTCGCTCGCTCTCTCTCTCTCTCTCAGCACGTCTGCCACGCCAGGCTTTTCTATTACCCGTCTAATTGCACATTCCGCAGTGACAAGAGCTCATTAGTGCTTAATTACACACGTGTTATTTAGTACAAACATCTCCATTTGGGCCCCTTTTGCCGTGTAATTGTTCTGCGGGGACGGCCGTTGAGATGAAGGGCACGTCAGAGAGATTCGTGCTGAGTACGGAAGGCTGGAAGTAGGTCATGTGCCGTAGCAATAAACAAGGAACACTGCAATAAAATAATATAGTCACACACACACACACACACACACAAACGCATGCATGCCAAAGCCAGTAATATCCAAAGCTCATGTAATATTTACAGTGCACTAATAGAAAGATGGTAGAGAGAAACAGATTCTTTTGCATTTGAATTTCAGAGAAAATCGCAGACTGCATTAATACTGCTGGGTTTAGTGAGTCCATGTGTGTGTGTAAAAAAACAATGCGTGTTTGCACCATAGAAATCTGACTGTAAGATTATAGTGAATATGAATACAGTACAATGGATGCAAAAGTCTGAGAGCACACTGAAAATATGGGAAATAAGTTTTAGGATTTTGAGAAATCTAAATATTATAGAAATATTTATACTGTAAGGTTTTATAAGTATAAACAAATACTATAAATGATAAATATTAAAAGATTCTGCATTTTTTTTTTGACTTATCAAACGTAAATGAGTTCATTTACACCTAAAAATAAATATTGAAAATATTTAATATTATATAAATATTGTAAGGTTTTGTAAGCAGAAATATACACTTAAATGATACATATTTAATATAAACAATTCTGCATTATGTTAATGTAATTAATCAAATGCAAGTACACAACTTAATTTAAACCTAGAAAAAAAACAGATTTAGGAGCTTAAGCTTAGAAATAAATAGATTTATGATTTTAAGAATATATGCATATTATAAAAATGTAAACATTTTAATGCTTTGTAACTATACATTTATAATATTATTATTTTGCATTATTTATGTGTGACAACTCAAATGTAAGTAAATGAGTGCATTTAAATTTAGAAATACACAGTTTCAGATTTTTGAGAAATATAAATATATAATAAATATTTAATATTTATATATGCCATATATTATAAATATTAAATATTGAAAGTTGCACTTTGGAAAATCATCTCAAATTATGCTGAAGAACATGATCATCAGGATTCGCTCATGAAGCTGCAGTGCATTTTGAGAGATTTTCAAACACATTTATCAGTTCAGCTTTTTACTCAGACTGCACACAGTATAATAAGTATAATAAAAAATTCATATTCAGAAGGAAAATGCAAAATGGAAGCATTTTTCACAAGCAGCCTCGAACTTCTGAACCCCACTATATTTTTTAAACATGATGCAAAAAAGCAATAAGCGATGCAAATAAGAGTTTTATTATTGCTTTTATAAAACAGCAACAACCGTAATACGAGAAAGTTCAATTAATAGTTACAATTATTATTAATAATCATTACAAAATAATTTCTTTCCATGAATGTTACAGCTCATTAGTCTAATTGTGCCTGTTTACAGCTGACAAACTTGTGCATTAATGCATTAGAATTTTAAACAGCCCTCAAGCGCAGCTCATCCAATCAGAATTGATAAATCACCCCGGATGCTGATTGGTCGATACAGTTAAAACACACACCAATGACGCGAAACAGCTGTTAGCGTGACCTCGGCAGCCCGACTGCTTAATTAAACGGCTAAACACACCTCGCTTTCGTGCAATTCGATTCAGTTCACTGGAGTCCAATTCACATGTCAGTTTGCTTTGGTTTTGACCTTTCATTCGGTCTCAGTTACTGTAATCTGGCAACAAGCGGCACCGTCCAGGCCAACTTGGACTGAACAATTCAAACAACCCAGCTGTTGCCAGAACAGCGTTGGGAAGAACAGCGGCGGTAATGACGGCAGCTACCGGTGCTCGTCTCCTCTCCGGAGAATGAATAATATTCTGGCAGTGCCGAATCTAATAGGCGCTCTCTCTTAGATATTCAGCTGAGAATGGCACTTATGAAATATTAATATCATACAAAAATATGGCAACTCCAGCGCACTCCATCTCTCAAACTCCAGCGTAATTGACTATGCGAGTCTTTCCAAATCAGGCAGCGAGGAAACGAGAGGGAGAAAGAAAGGGAAAACAGAAAGTAGGGACATGTCAGCTTTGTGGCAGAGGAAGACGAGCCACGTCTCACAAATGAGGACGAATTAAACGTACAGATGTAACAAATGGACGACGGATTTGATGATTACACGAAAACACAAACGCACACGCAGCACAACACGATTAAACGGCCGTGGTGCGATTGTATGTTGCTGAATTATGATAATTGGACGTGTTTACACATTCAGATAAATTAAAACATTAATAACAAACACTTGAGTCATAAATGGACCACGACATAAATGAATTTAAATGAAAAACTCGCTGTTTATTTTCTGTCTGGCCGTGAAGTGCTAAAACCTCCTCTACCAATTTATCATGAAAACAAATTGAAACAATAAATGTATTTCAATGCACTTCACTGCAGATTTGTACAAAATAACACACATTGAGCCACGCCCACCGTGTTCTCTGATTGGCTAATCACATGCGAGTCTCAAAGTGCCACAATAAATTCACGAGCTCCAGCTGTGGCTGTTATTATGAGGCTTATTTAGAGCTCAAGTATCAGAACCACATGTCGTGCTGCCCATTTAAACAGCATCACATCCTCGTTTCAACAATTCAACAGCTCTCTTAAAAAAGCCTTAAAAACTTGTTTTAGGTGTGAAAGCTCAGATACAATGACCTTTGAGACTTACAGTGCATCTTTACTACAGAAACTCCTTATAAAAGTAGTACACTCTTACAAAATCAATCAGTCGATCAATAAAACAAATCATGCATATATACATATATTCCAGATTTTTTTTTTTAATTTCAATAACAAATAAGCTTTATGAAAACAAAAAATATGAAAAAATCTGATTTTTTTTTCTTTTCTTTTTTTTTTAAATAATTTTCATGTATCCCCAAGGATAGCAATCTGAGAGATTCAGAAATGATTCATATTCATTTGGAAAAATTACACTATAGGTATGTACTATTCATGAGGAACCCAAAAAGTTTGAAAACGAAAACAAAATAACATTTACAAAGATACTTGATACATTTTTTACAATTTGAATATTGCGATGGGACTTGAAAAAGATTAAACTGTGATATTATTTGTTAATATTATTCTTGTGGCCTTGGTTACATCAGCAGAAGAGTATATTCATAAAAGTTATAGGACGTTAATTAAAAAACTATGAGATTGTTTATATTATTACTTTTTTTTTTTGTAAATATGTTGTCTTTAAGGTATTTATTAAAAGCAGGCAATAGTTTTAATAGTGATCATCCACTGAAAGCAGCTTATTATGCCCATAAATCCGTATCACGTGAGATTATAGTCCAGGATTACAGAGATGAGAACTCAATTTGAAAACACCCACAAATTGGCATCAATTGGTATTGTGAGTTTGCAGGTCCAAATGACGCCAGCGCTGCTCTCTGGATTACACATCAAAACATTACATTAGCACATATTTAGCAGAGGAGGGAAATTTGAGATCTCATTTGGCTAATCCTGCCGTCTTGAGGCGGTTTAGTGTCGACACCTCGCTGTGTGTTTAACATTTAGCTTACAGACGAAATGGCAGCAAATGAGGGAAACCACTGTGAGGAAAACTCGTTAATGTCTCAGTTGTTTCAGATACGTTTCTGTGATATAAATCAGAAGTATGCAGCCAGAAGTCAAAAAATCTCACTATGAACTAAATTATGTCTCATCAAATGATCTGAGCTGGTACAAATATTCATTTTATAGATCACTGATGACAACAGCTGACTCATTTGTATCTGTTAAAGTCGCCTGAGAAACATACGAGACAAAACGGAGCTATAAACGAGCAACAGTGATGAGATAAATCCAAAAAAGCAGATGTTTGGGATGTTTGTCCTGAGAAAACACAACTCTAGTAATCTCACATTTACCTCACCGATATCTCAAACTGTGCTCAGATACCAAAAATCTTCAATCAAAAGTCAGGGACATTGCAAGCATTTCTCATCAAATGATCTAAACTGCTTTACAATCATTTTATAGCTCTGTATTATTACTGGATAACAACTACTTACTCTTTTCAGGAGAAAGATATGACACAACATTGAGACATAACTGAGCTATGAATAAGCAACAAGATGAGATTAAATTGATTAAATGAAAATTAAATTCAGAAAAGCAGATGTTTGAGATGTTTCTCCTGAGAAAACTACCCCAATCACACATTTGTCTCAGAAGAGATCTCGACAATGTCTCAAACTGTGCTCAGAAGTCAAAAATCATTCATCTCAGTACGAACTCAAACATTTCTCATCAAATGATCTGAGCTGATTCACAATCATTTTATAGCTCTATATTATTACAGGATGACAATTACTGACTCATTTGTGTGTTTATTTCTCATTAGAAAATTCAGGAGCAAGATATGAGACAAAATTGACACATAACTGAGCTATGAATGAGCAACAGTGATGAGATTAAGTGGGTTCAAATTTAGAAAAGCAGATGTTTGAGATGTTTCTCCTGAGAAACAAACCCAAGTAATCCCACATTTGTCTCAGAAGAGATCACAACAATGTCTCAAACTGTGCTCAGAAACTTAAAATCATTCATCTCAGTATGATAACAACTACTGGCTCAGTTGTGTCTGTTTATTTCTTCTAAAAAGTTTTACGAGAAACTTCTAAGACAGTTGAGACATAACTGAGCTATAAATGAGCAACGGCATTAGAAATTAAATCATTAAATTCAAATCCAGAAAAGCAGATGTTTGAGATGTTTCTCCTGAGAAACAACGCTAGTAATCTCAAATTTGTCTCAAGAGATCTCAACAATGTCTCAAACTCGGCTCAGATACCAAAAATCCACAATCAAAAGTCAGATATCTCATATGAAGTCTAACATTTGATCTGATCTGCTTCACAATCATTTTATAGCTCTATACTATTACTAGATGACAACTACTGGCTGTCTGTTTTGCTAAAAACAATTTAGGAGAAACATCAGTAAGAGTTGAGACATAACTGAGTTATGAACGAGCAACAGCGATGATATTAAATGGATTCAAATCCAAAAAAGCAGATGTTTGAGAGTTTCTACCAAGAAAACAACCCTAGTAATCTCACAAAAGAGATCTGAGCAATGTCTCAAACTGTCCTCAGATACCAAAAATCTCAATTTGAACTTCTCATCAAATGATCTGAGCTGCTTCACAATCATTTTATGTCTGTATACTATTACTAGATGACAACTACTGGCTCATTTGTGTCTGTTTATTTCTGCTAAAACGTTTTAGGAAAAACATCTGAGACAGTTGAGACATAACTGAGCAATGAATCAGCAACAGCAATAGAAATTCAAATCCAGAAAAGCAGATGTTTGAGATGAGAAACAACCCTGGCGGTCTCAAATTTGTCTCAAGAGATCTCAACAATGTCTCAAACTGCTCAGATACCAAAAATCCACAATCAAAAGTCAGATATCGCAATATGAACTCAAACATTTCTCATTAAATGATCTGATCTGCTTCACAATTATTTTACAGCTCTATACTACTACTAGATGGCAACTACTGGCTGTCTATTCTATATATTTTAGGAGAAATGTTTGAGAGAGCTGAGACATAACTGAGTTATGAACGAGCAACAGCGATGAGATTAAATGGATTCAAATCCAGAAAAGCAGATGTTTGAGATGTTTCCACCAAGAAAACAACCCTAGTAATCTCATATTTGTCTCAAGAGAGATCTGACCAGTGTCTCAAACTGTGCTCAGAATCCAAAAATCTTCCATCAAAAATGATTAATCTCAGTATAAATTCAAATATTTCTCATCAAATGATCTGAGCTGCTATACTATTACTAGATGACAACTACTGACTCATTTGTGTCTGTTTATTTCTTCGAAAAAGTTTTAGGAGAAACGTCTGAGACAGTTGAGACATAACTGAGCTATGAACGAGCAACAGCAATATAAATAAATAACTAAACTCAAATGCAAAAAAGCAGATGTTTGAGATGAGAAACAACCCTAGCGGTCTCAAATTTGTCTCAAACTGTGCTCAGATACCAAAAATCCACAGATATCGCAAACATTTCTCATTAAATGATCCGATCTGCTTCACAATCATTTTCTAGCTCTGTACTATTACTAGATGACAACTATTGTCTATCTATTCTCCTACAAACATTTTAGGAGAAATGTTTGAGAGAGTTGAGACATAACCGAGTTATGAACGAGCGATGAGATTAAATGGATTTAAATCCAGAAAGGCAGATGTTTGAGATTAAGAAAACAACCCTAGTAATTTCACATTTGTCTCAAAAGACATCAAATGATCTGAGCTGCTCTAAACGTTCCTTCTTTAAAACTAGTGACTCAGTTGCGCCTGTTTATTATTCCGAAAATGATTTTAGGAGAAACATCTGAGACTAAGCTGATACTTAATCTCCATTAGGTCTCCAGAGCAACAACATTCTCCTCTGGCACCATGTGAAAAAAAAGGAGGGAAAGAGACTCACAGTGAGAGAAAGAAAGCCTGTCGCTTTCAGAGCAATAAACTCTCTGAAAATAACTGTGTGTGTGTGTGTGTGTCGTTCACCTCCAGAGGAAGCTGAAAGGTGAGGGTGGGTGTGTGCGTGTGTGCGGGGGGGTGATTTCAGCTAGTGAGCGGATGTTTAACTGAACCAACTTTTAACTGAACCCTGTGTGTCGAGATGTAAAGATACCGAACAAAGGCCTAAAACCTCGTTCCCCTCCCCTTACCGCAACACCTGACGCACGGGGCCGAGGAGAAACGGCACGTTTCCTCTCAGAGCTGTTAAAGTGGTTGTTCTGAGCTCAACCTTCATGCCATGGTTTGGTTAGACTTCTTAAAAGGCGGCAGAGGAGACGCTTGATAAAAGGCAGATAATTTTAAACCATTCATATGTAAATGCATGTACGCATCCGGAAAACTGAGCAAAAAAAAAGAAGAGAAAAGTTTTTTTTTCCCTCTGTCTTTTTTTAGATCGTTCCTCAGAACTCTGGGCATTGTAAAAATATCATATTTTTCAGTTTTATTTATGCAAGTGTCAAGACTCTGTGAAAGAACTTTAACTAACTGCAGAATAATGAAATACACAAATCCACACTAAATTTCCTTTGAATATTATTTCACTTTATATATATTTTTGATGATGCTGTCGTCATTAAAAATAAACCTAATCGTCCCACAGAATTCAGGGTTTCAGTGAATGAATTTCCATGACTTTTTCAAGGCTTAAAATCATTTTATAGAGAAGCTTACAAAGAGAATTCTGTAGTTGATAAAATATTTTAGGGCTGAAAATAACTAGAAAAAGACTTTTAAAAATGTCAGTAACACTTTACCTTTATATACAATGCATTATAAGAGTATTTTAATGCATTAATTATGCCTTGTAATGCACCATATAATGCACTGTATGAGCTCATAAATAATTATAACCAGTTATAACACATTATCTATTCACTGTTACACCTCCAGAAAGTATAATGCATGAAAACACATGACAAAAAATATATATATTATAATGTATTCTAGCTTTGCAATTATTAATGCAAAGATATAATGCATTACAACATACATTATGAATAGCTTTATAATGCATTATACATAAAGGCTTTAAGTAAAGAGTTACCAAAACGACATTAAAAAAAGGTTTCCAGGCCTGAAAATTAGAATTTTACAATTTCTAGGTTAAATGAACACCATAAAATTATCATGCATGCTTAAAAACCATACATTTTATATTTTTATTAGTTAGTGCTTATTATTACTCAAATATAAAAATACTTAAAATAATACAATTGAAAATAAAATGAACAAAAAAAAAAAAAAATGCATTTTTAACACTACCATGGATATGATAATCAAATTATGAAACATAGTCAGTATTTTCAATGATTGTTCCAAGCCTAAAGATCAAAACTGTACAATTTCTAGGTTAAAAATACCCTAGTATTACCCATAAACACTCAAAACTCACTGTATAATCATGCACTTTGTGGTTTTTATATTAGTCGTCTTACAAAACATGCTTATTATTACTAAAACATTAAAATAACACAATAAATATAAACATAAGCTGTGTAAATATTATTTTTAACACTACCAAGATAACAATAGCATGGTATTGTTGAAATGTACCCCATAGTACACTGATACATTAATATGGAAAGCAAATAATACCATGGCCTATATACCATCTTTCAAGCCTGGAAAAACCCCATCAACGTTTTAAAATTCCCTGATATTTTTCCTGGCCGTGGGAATCCTGATAATGGATTAGATGAGGTAGGACCGGTGAGCGTGAGCTGCTTTGTTAGAACTCCAGCGCTGATAAATGATTTACGATGCCGGTTTCTAGAACATCAATACCATCTCGTTTCTAATTAAAAAGAAGCCGCCCACAGTATTGCACACGACGGTATTCAGTCGAGCAGGACCACGAGAAGATCATTCCAAAAGAAAAGCTTCTGCAGCAGAGGATTCAGAGTGTTTTGGAACAATTTTATTTCCATAGATTCAGATTTTCAGTTAATGTGCTGAGTAGATCAATTGAAAACAAAAGCGGCGGGCGCGCACGGTTCGAGTTTTTCCAGTGAGTCAGACGTGCTTTACTTTGTTAAATACGGACGTCCTTTCAAGTAACGGAAAGTGAAAAAGGAAACTTAGGTAATTCTGAGTCAAACGTGCTCACTTTTGTTAGTGAGTCACTCTTGAGGGTGATTGTGTGTGAACATTTGCAGCATTGCAAACGTAAGATGAATGTATTCGCACCACTGATGCTTAACTGCAGAAATACCACCGCATGTGCACATCATAAAAAAAAAAGAAGCCTGACATCTGAAGATCATGCTAAAATGACAATATGTTCACGTGCATCCCAAATACTACACTGCATTAGTCAGTGTGTTTTTGCGATAATATCAATTTTTTAAAAAATGCATACAGCATAGAAATTTCACGTTGGTCATTTGGTCAGTTTGTTTCACAAAATTAATTTCTGTGTAAATCCCTCATCATTTTATAAAAAATGATAATGTACACAGATATGCTCTGTTTCGTGTTTCATGTATGAGGCTTAATGCAAAGCAAAATAGCAACTATTCACTAACAAAAATTGATTTAAAAAAATAGTACTAACCATGCATGCTCAAAAAACAACATATAAACATATTTTATGATATATTTTTATTATGTAGTGCTTATTTTTAATAAAATATAATGCAAATACAAAACAATACTAAAAATAACAGTAAAAGTATCAACATCAAATAATATTAACTAATAGGAACTTTAAAATTAACTTAAAAAATACCAAAAATGCCATGATATTTTCTGAAATATCTTGGGGCAGCATGGAAATACCATAGTACATGAATATGGTAATGGTTTTACCATCTGAATTTGCCACAGTATCTTTTGTAAGTCAAAGGAGTTACACTTGACTGTACGGTTTTGGTTCAAACTCAAAGTTCATCCTTTAGTGCGTGTGTGTGTGTGTGTGGGTGGGAGGTTATAGTGGGTGTGAAGTGTGGCCCTATGGGGATGTATAGGGACTTTCAATTCATCATGTGACCCTCAGAGAACCACAAAACCACCACAGACAGACAGACAGACAGATAGTGTCTCAGACAACAGGGGGCGCTAGAGAAAGCCCTCATCCAAAAATAGTGTGCTGCCTACACAGACCACCATGTGCAATCCCAATGTTGACTATAAATATAATTTTATAGCAGGAAAACAACCATTAATCAACTTCATAGGTAAATCAAAACTGATTATTTTACTGTTTTTTATTCGTTTGAAAGTGTTACATCAGTTTAGCAAACGTTTCTCGAATTGAATCACTATTTATGAGTATGAGTTGTTGCCTATGCAGAGCGTTACAGATCAGTCACCAGTGAGGTTTCATTTGAGCTAGGATGCTAAAGACTAAAGGCAAACGTAAGATAACTATAATGATAACTACAGAACCACATCAATGGACGATAATATTGTTTATTATAAGCACGTGCTGCAGTTTTGTCGTCTGTCGCTTTAAATGCTCGAGCTCTGGTCAGGTGGATTCTGATTGGCTGTCAGTGTTTTTTTCATTCATCTAACAATGTGGACCTTTTTCACCTTTCCGGGTTTCTCAACAACGAAAGTCGTCATAGTCGGGTTAACTTTGAGAGCAGTGAATGGGAGAGTACCACAAATACATTCCCATTTGCACAAACAGCAAAAGAAAAACTCCATGACAGTGTTTTCACAACTTTCAAAAAAAGGGGGGAAAAAAATTGAGAGAGACTGATAACGGTAGTCAGAAGAGAAAACCATGTCAAATTTACTGTCCCTCCCATAGATGCTGCATTAGAAACACCCTTGCATTAGCGTTAACAATTAGCAAAGGTGGTATAATACAAATTATAGTGTTATAAATGCACGTACATTTTTTCTTTTAAATCAAAATATTAAAAAGTTTAGAGAATTTACGATGCCGATGACCGCTGAAACGCGTCATCACAGTCTTGTGAAAAGGGTCCATTGTTAGGCTTTGTCGTTGTTGTCATTGTTGTGGTGTGAATCAGACATATGGAAGTTTACACAACACAGAAAAGTTTTTATGAATTTTGGCCGTTCGTTTACGCGGTATGGGGATCTTAAAATGCTAACTTTTAAACACGGCGTACTTTAAAAAAAGATTATAGCATTATTATCTCCATGCAAACTACAAAAATGTGTATGCATATACGTATTATGTGCAGTGTTGGGGGTAATGCATTACAAGTAATGTGAGTTATGTAATCAGATTACTTTTTTCAAGTAACTAGTAAAGTAACGCATTACTTTTTCTTATTTACAAGAAGTTATTTTTTTAAGTAAGGCCAGTTACTTTGTTACTTTTCCCCCCATTTATTGACATTTATAGTATTCCTCAGAATGAATAAAAACAGTGAAATCCATCTTAGAATATGATGCAAACCTGCAATAATTAAATATGTTAAATAATACAAATATCCTTTTTTTAAAAAAAATATCCTATTTAATCCCATTTTATTAATCAGTGTATTTGCTGCTGGCCTTCGATGATCCAATTCAACCATAATAAGCAAAAATTACTCAAGATAAACTAACATTTGTTCTTTTTTGTTGAACTTTCTTCTTCTGCGTTCTACTTTACAGACTTGAATTTACTTTTCCTTCAGCCTGAGGCTTTTGGTGTTGAAAGGGCTTTTACATTTGCCAAAAATTGAACTTTTTAAATACAAAACAAATAGGCAAGCACTGCCCAGATTTAAAAAAAACGCAGAGCATTACTTTCCATAAAAAGTTACTAAGTAACATAATTAGCTACTTTTTTAATGGGTAATGCAATATTGTAATGCATTACTTTTTAAAGTAACTTTCCCCAACAATGATTACACATTTAGTCTATCGGAATGCATAGACGTGCACAGATTTTTTTCACAGTGCCAACTACTGGCCTGGCACAACATACACGTTTTTAGTTGTTTTTTGCGGATCTGTGCAAACAGGAGTTATTTTGACAGCATTGCATGCAAAACTTTCAAAAATGCAAAAGCTAAAATTTTTTTTAGTACATTGTTGTCACGCCTCATTGCCTTATAATGATTATTTAACTTTTTAGTTATCATTATAGTTGTTTTCCTTGGTGTGAATGGACCTTAAGGCCAGAAATGCACACTAAAAAAGTATGCAACTGCAAACAGGAACTACCGTATTCAGGCTCGAGTATGTGTTGCATTGGCAGTATATGCAATAGCATTGATGTTAGCATCTGTGATATAGAGTATGTTTCTGGTCTGCTAGCTACTCGCTACTTTTGGATGAGAGCTGGAAAGAGCTAAAGGTGCAAGTGTCGCGTCTCACCCCTGAAGAGGGCAGTCTTTTCTCCTCAGGGTTGGGCCTCACGGGTAAAGCGCCGTACAGCCTAACACCTCGATCTCCTACACCGTATCTGCTCTGAGAGATGGAGAACAGAGGAGAGGAAGACAGAGAGGAGAGAAAAACAGAGGACAACGCACCCAACTTAGAAGAGTCTCAGAAGAACAGTGACAAAAACCACAGGAGACAATCATCATCACTAATCACAAACATCAGCAATAACGAACAGGGTTTGTGCGGTGTTTTCCTTTACTGACATGACTGTTGTGGCAGGTTGCCAGAGTGTTGCTACGCAGTAGTTTGCGTTCTAAATGGTTGCTAGGGGGGGGCTCAAGATGATTTTAAATGTGTTGCTATGTGGTTGCCAGGATGTTATCGAGATATGGCTCTGGCCCCTCCTTCTATGTTTTTCTTTTTTCACCTGTTTTGAGCAGGGGTAAACTGCACATCTGAACTGTAACACTTTGTGTCAGGGCTTCGATCACATGACTGTCAGCACCAACACTAGTGATGATTGACTTAAACGCCACTAATAACATATTGTGCTCAGCAGGAATTATGACATATGAACCGATTTCACTCAGTCATTCTAGCCTTTTCCCATTGCGTTTACATGTATCAGTGTGTGTGTGATCTCCTCTGTCCCGCTCTGTGTGCGAGGCTTGTTTGAGGAAACGCTCCCGGCAGGAGTTTTGGCAGTCTGGGTTTGGGAATCGGAGCAATCCAACATCTAATGATTCACACAAGAGAGTGTGCCAAACACACACACACAGTACACAAAGAGACATATGAAACTAGTGTAGTGTACTTGTAGTGCACACTGCTGTCTATCAAATGACCCAAGAGAAATATTACAAGTGGATGATGAGGTACAGCTTCAGACTCATTAACAAAATACTATGGTAAATGTACAAGGTAATACAACAGCATTCTTTTCCATGGAATATGAACAGTGCTGGGTAGTAAATGATTATGTAATCAGGATTACATAATCAGATTTC
Source organism: Labeo calbasu (assembly GCA_019740295.1). NCBI lineage: Eukaryota > Metazoa > Chordata > Actinopteri > Cypriniformes > Cyprinidae > Labeo > Labeo calbasu. Next base: position 31,550 of record JAHKKF010513352.1, read on the forward strand.
AAATTGTTAATTTGACTATATTACATTTTAAAATGCTCATAATTAGATTACAGTAACTTTCTATGGATTACATGATTACAAATTATCCACAATCCATCAAATGTAAATATAGCTGCAAGCAGTGATTACCGATTTCAAGCGTTTAAGGCTTTTAAGCACATATGGAAAAACAAAAAAAAAACATTATTTAGCAAGCTTGTAACCACCTAAATCGATGATTTAAAAAAGCATTTTTGGTAAATCCAGGTAATTTACCCTAAATATGACGTTTTTTTAACATTTATGACTGTTATAGCACCAGTTGTGGTCAGATCCCATTAAAACTTTGCATGCTGGTATAGAATCACCGGCCGCATGTGCTCAGCATGTTTCATAAAGTTTTGAGTTTTCCTTTAGGATTTTGGGGTAAATCTGGACAGGCCTCTTTTCTGAACGACCACATTATAGCTTCCCAAAGGGTAAATTTACCCTTTGGGGTTGTCCAGAATGAGGAGTTCTATTGTATGATACAAATATTATGTGTATGCGTGAAAAACCAGCCTTGAAAAATGTGATATTAGTGGCTGATTTCTTTCTAATTCTTCTCAGACCTTCGGGGCAGTGAGCCAAACAGTTCCACCAAGTTGCATTCCGACCAGCCTCCGTTAACCTTGTCTAACAGGTGCTCAAAAGCCATGTTTTTTGAGACACGCAAAGGCACTTGTGGCACTTCGGACCAAGACCGTGCACTTTTACATCTTCCCAATCATTCAAAAACCTATTTGATTGACAGAGTGGTCCTAGAGGCAAAGTACGGAAAACCGCATGACGTACAATCGTTTAAGGCCTTAAAAAACTGCGATATCGTCCCCCAGTGGCCAATTTCTTTCTAATTACTCTCAGACCTTTGGGGCCGTGAGTCAAACAGGCCCACCGAGTTTCATTCCGACTGGTGTCCGTTAACCTTGTCTAACAGGGGTTCAAACTTTGTCGGCCAATGGCAGCCATGTTTTTTTGAGATACGGTAATTGTAGACACTTGTGGCACTTCGGACCAAGACCGTGCACACCGATTTTCATGTTGACAGGACAAATGGTTGCAAAGTTATAGCCACTTTTATGCTTATGTTTATGTTTAACGTTTAGAACGTTTTGTCGCCCCTTTGCGATGGTGAGTCGAAAGTTCTACTTTTTTTGATAAGAGAATTTTCCTGCACTGTTTTGGTTCTGATCGGCCGAAAAATCTATGACTAGTTTGCAAAAGTAGTTTTTTCCAAAAATGCGGAAAAAAAAATGTCCAGCGTGAGCCAAGGATTCTAACGACATAGACACGAGACTGCGACTGACGATTTAGTAGTTATGAGCGATATTTGCTTTTGATCACTGTAGTGCCCCCGTCAGGCCGATTGGGGCAAGCTTTGGTCACGTTATAGGTGTGAGTACTACCATCCCTCCAAGTTTTGAGTCTCTACGACTTACGGTTTGATCTACACTATCAGTTTTATGCAGAGATTGCTGATCAGTGACCATTTCAACAATTACAACAGGGTTTCAGTGCTACGTGCTTGAACCCCTAAAAAAAAATCGATCGTACATTAGGACAAAAGTAATCTATAAGTAATCCAAAAGTAGTCTACAATAAAACTACAATTTTCATCTTGTCATTTGTAATTTCTAAGTAATCCACCCATTACTGTGTATGAATATAGAAAAGAAAAAATAGTTAGGTTGTTTATTTTAAATACACATACAGTACATACAAAAACATGTTTTTTCTTTGGACATGCACATCTCAAAGTACCATGGTAATACCATCTGACGCATCACAGTACCATCACAGTTCAATCACTTCTAACTGCACTGCCAAAAATCAACAAGCTTGATGTCAAATCTTTCCTCACACTAATATACGACAATCATTCTCTCTCAGCCAGTCTTCAAAACGCAAGCAAACCCACACGTGTAGTGATTGGGGTGAATCTGCATATCACTGTAAATCAGAAAGCGCCGTATGACTAACAATATGCTGTCAAGTAAATCCAAAGCGCCGTATTTAGCGCGGTGAGAATGTCCCTCATCAGAAGTGGCAGCTCGGGCCGGCCGCGATGACTGCGCCGCTAATCGCCCAGACAGACTGAAGGCATCGTGGGATGTTGTCATCTACTTTTCTTTCTTTCTCTCTGATTTGTATCTCTCTCATCACTGCAGCTAAACTTAGCCTCACAACAGGGGTTTTCTGCAGCTCACGTCTTCCTGTTAACCGCTGCACGTGTCCGTAATCGATGTGCTTTACTGCGAACTTTACTGTAACCCGTGGGTGACTTAAGGGGCATTTCTGAATGTCTTGACTGAACAGATACCAGAATGACTGGAAGTTGAGTTTAAAAAAAAAAGCTTATGGATAAACATTAGAAGATGACATGTTGTTGTGTATTTCTGCTAGCTTAGCTAGCTGGCAATGTGGCTACTAATACATGGAAGATACATGCAAATACTTTAACGCAAAACAACCAGTCAATCACACTGCAGCATTTGATTAAAAAAAAAAGTTAATTGACAAAGGTAAAAAATTAGATTTAAAAATATAAAAATAAAAGCTATATCAAAATATTGATACATACCGTAACATTACAGCATATAAAAAAAAAGCTAAAATAGTGCTGAATAAGACCAGAAACATGCATACAGAGAAGTTGTTTAAGCATGCAATGCTGCGTTAAATATAAAACCGCTAACGTCAACTCTTTCTAACATGCTAGCGAAGGAGGGAGGCCGTTTAAAAACAAACAAACAAGACCGAATCCGCATCAAAGAGAAACGCAAAGCACCAGCTGCTTGACGCAAATGTTCCCTAAACCGCAAGACCATTACTGCAGTTTGAATATTGGATATTATTACAATGCAAATTGCATAGGGCCAGAGATTAAGTTGCAATTATGGCCTGAAAAGCATCTAGACCGGTGGAATGATTCTATTTCAGGCGCTGCGCACTGGGCTGTCGACAGTAGGGATGTACTTAGTAATATTAAATATAGTAGAAAATACTAGGTGGTGTGGCTGGGTACTAAGTGTGTGTGTGTGTGTGTGTGTGTTTAAGCGATCATGCCAAACACTTAACGCTGCTCAATAAGGGTGCGATAAATTAACTCGGCCAGCAGAAGAATAAATGTCAACTCTGCGGTGGAGCCCAATACTTAAAGGAACAGTACAGCCAAACATGATATGATACAAACTCATACAATGTTATTTTTGTGTGAAAAACTTTCATGGAATGTTCATGGTGACCAAGTCTGTCAAGCTCCAAAACGGATAAAAATACCATACAAGTAGTCATCATGACTTCTTGGCTATAATTATAATTATAATAACTCTTCTGACTCAAACGTAAGATACCATTATGATGGGTTTTTTTCTATATGCTTTCATTGCATGGAAAAGAGCAGCGGGAGGGTGTCTGATGAGTAAATGATGACAGGATCTTTATTAGTAGGTAAATTACTCCTCTAACTGTAAGTTCTGTCCAATGTTTTTCCATCGATGAGTCATAAAACATAATCAAAACAAACTCATATAAAAGAGGGCGACTGATTATAAATGAGACAGAAACGGATCTGTCTCTGGCTTGCTTTTTATTTTGGAGTGGTCGTTAGATTTCTCGTTAGTCTCTCACAGATTCTGTCTCATTATGTAAATTGGGGGAATTGTTTTTTGGGATGTGTGTGTGTTTAATTAGGATAACACAGAAAAAAAAGGGATGGCTGAGCACCTGCAACACAATAAAAGACACACACAGGTCATTACCAGGATCTGCCAAACTTCTTCATATTTCTGTGCTCATTTTGCAGGAAAATTTGTGAAATTTAATGAATTAATTCAAACACTTTTACCTGATCCATCAACGCTCACTAATCTCATTCTGAATCACACAAATAATTAGAAATAGACAGATGTCTGAGATCCAAAACATCATGACTAATGTTAATTGGTAAGGATATCAATTAATAGATCGAGTTAATTAATGTACACACTAATGCATTACAAAAAATAAAATGTAAAAACACATTATTACATTAGAGTACATTTCTGGATGTTTGCTGAATTGAGGTTCTGTCAGATTTAACTTATTCCTGAGAACAACGCTACAGCCAAATACATTATTTCTGTAGGACGCCGACGTTTATCTGCGACATTTAGCTACTTAAAACTAATCTAAAGTGAACGAGCGATGGCTTTTATTTCTCTCAGTCGTTGCATCACAGCTCAAATCCCTAAAGCACACAATGTTCCCACAGGCCTTTACATCGAAAATAACTCTGGCTGGACGCCGTCCAGTTAATAACTGTGTTTGTACAATCAACATATTGTTTTGGCCATGTGAAGATGGATGACCTGTTTAAATGGGAGAGACAGACAAACAGAGAGACAGAGCGCCGCTGATCGGATGAGTAGAAATGAAAATAGTCAAGCTGCTGTGAATATTTACAGATGTTAGAATATAAATATGCTACCAGACTTTCACATTTTTGCTGAAAATATGAGTGCTGTTTTACTATGCGAAACATAAATATTGCCAGGGTTCTGTGATTGGCTGGGGCATTGCTATGCAGTTACTAAGGGGTTCTCATTGGTTTTCAGTGCTGGTTATATGTAATCTGGAATATGTACTTGTACTTGTAATTAGATTTTGTTACATTTTGAAATATTTGTAATCATATTTTCTTTCTCTTTGTATTTTTTGTATCAAAAACGGTAAAAGATTATCCTATTTAAATCAATGTGACAAACGAGTTAGGTCAAAAGTAATCTAAAAGTAATCAAAAAGTAGTCATGTAATTTGTAATCAGTAACAGATTACACTTTGCAAGTAATCTATACAGCACTACTGTTTACTATGTTCTGGCTGATTGCCAGGATGTTACTAGGCAGTTGCTAAGGTGTTCTCATTGGCTTTTATTATGCTTTCCTGGATGGTTGCCAGGGTCATTATGATGCGGTTGCTACGGAGAGCAATAATAACGACTGGACTGACAAACACCACTGAAAAGAGAAATTAAAAAGCATGATTTAAGTATGCAGCGAGCGCACGTGCACATGATCTCGCCTGGTTTAGCGTTGCATTCTGCGGCTGTCAAACTCACAGTCAGAGTGAAAACAGAAGAGGCCAATCACGTTACTTTCATTTCAGACACTCAGAATAGCCAATCAGAGGCGGGTTTCATTTCTCACCCTCCAGCGCAGCTGTAAAGGTGATGCTGACTAGATCATATGATTCAAACTGAAAATACTTTCTGACTGTCAATCATCCTTTTGAGTTGACATAATCACAGAGATGCTGACAAACATCCTTATGAGTAAAAACACGCAGAGAATTTAAATGCAACGATGCCCAGAGAAAATAAGATCTCAAATGAGATCTCGACTGTTTCTCCCAAACAGTTAGGAGATCAAATCAAGACTTCTGCTACTGCAGGATGTTTTCTACTGACAGAAGGAGAATTTTAAGTTGATATTTCAATAAAATATAACTAAGAAAGCCATTAAATGTAAAATAAAGCAACATAAAATGTCAACTGTAAGCTTGGCAACAGGTTTCTATGGCTGAACCAATCGCCGTCAGGCTTCCCTGTTCCTCATCCTCTTTCTTTCCAGAGTATTTGGTGTTATGTCACCGTTCCATACACAGTAATGACAAAAAAGAGGCCGCATTAAAATAATCTTCCGTTCGCAGGCCAGACAAAAGAAGGAAAGTGATTTCTTAACATGAAAGCAATCTACTTACAACCATCTGCTCGTCGTCTAAATCAAAAGTGCTGTTTCCAGAGAAAAGCCTTCCAAACACTCGCTGCCAAACACACATTTGAGACGTGATGGAGTTTGAAGCCGCCAAGTCGCAAAAACATTGTTCTCGCAAGTTAAGACAAACTCATTTGGATACCAACAGACAGACAACAGACCAGTGAAACTTATTATGCTGAATTCAGTCCAAATCAGCACACGCTGTAAAAAAATAAAAAAAAATAACGATTTCAATTAGAACCGCAGAGTGTTTTACAGTCTGATGCCATACGAGAAGTATTAAACTTCAGGGTGCGTGTGTGCGCCGCAGACATGAACATGCTGTTACTTTAATGTGATCACATGCAGGATTTTCACCTGTTGAATGATAAAAACCACTTAGCAACACCCTGGCAACCACCCAGAACAGCCTAGCAACTGCAAAGCAATGCCCTACCAACCACCAAAACACTTTAGGAACCACATAGAAACACCCTGGCAACCACATAGAACAGGTAAAGTAACGCCCTTATAATCACCACAACACTTTAGCAACCATGTAGCAACATGCTAAAAATCACTTAGTTCTCCTCATCAACCACTCCCGCAAACACCCAGCAGAGCCTAGAAACTGTCTAGCAACCACCAAACACCAGCAAACTGTCTAGGAACCACGTGGGAACAGATTAAAAATCACTTAGACCCAAAACAGTCTAGCAACTGTAAATCAATAGCCTAGCAATTAACAAAACTTGCAACACCCTGGCAACCATGCAAAACAGCCAAGAAGTAAGCTTTACACTCGTCTAGTTTGAGTTCAAACACAAGAAAAGTGAAATTTTGGACTTTTAATTTGTCCAAAAATAAATCAGATCTTCTCAGCAACCACATAGCAACACCCTGGCAACCACCCAGAACAGCCAAACAGTAAGTTTTACACTTTAAAATTTGAAAAAAATTTTTTGTTTGAGTTCAAATACAAGAAAAGTGCAGCTATAATGACTGTATTTGACAATTTTAGACTTTTAATTTGTCCAAAAATCACTCATATCTCCTAAGCAACTGCATAGCAATGCCCTAGCAACCACTCTAGCAGCCTAGCAACTGTAAATCAATACCCTAGCAACCACCAAAACACCAAAGCTCCCACAGCACACAAAAAATCTATTCAAAACTCCCTAACAAGCAGTACATTCATTTTACACTTTAAAATTTGAGTTAGAGTTCAAACAATTAAATATTGAAACTATAATAATTGTATTTGACAATATCAGTCTTTTAATTTGTCCAAAAACAATTTAGCAATGCCCTAGCAACCTGATGATGAAAGTGTTTGGAATGTGAATCAATACCCTAGCAACCATCAAAACACTAGCTCCCACAGAACACTAAATATCAATTCAAAACTCCTTAGCAACTACGTAGCAACACTTTGGCAACCATGCAGAACAGCCAAAAACAGAACCTTTCACACTTTAAAAGTTAAGTTGAGTTCAAACACAAGAAAAGTAAAACTATGATTGCATTTGACAAATTTAGACTTCTAGTTTGTCTAAAAATCAATTCAGAATGCCTTAGCAACTACATAGCAACACCTCGGCAACCACCTAAAACAGCCAAGCAGAACATTTCACACTTTAAAAGTCAAGCTGAGTTCAAACACAAGAAAAGTTACAGCTTTAGACTTTTAATTTATCTAAAATTCATTTGGATCTCCTCAGCAACCACATAGCAGCACCCTAGCAACCAGCCAAAAAAGCCAAGCAGTAAGTTTTACACTTTAAAAGTCTAGATAAAGTTCAAACTATAATGACTGTATTTGACAACTGCAGACTTTTAATTTGTCCAAAAAGCACTCAGATCTCCTTAGCAAACGCATAGCAACACCCTAGCAACCACCGGAAAAAAGCCTAGCAACTGTAAATCAATACCCTAGCGACCACCAAAACACTAGCTCCCACAGCACACTAAAATCAATTCAAAACTCCTTAGCATCCACATAGCAACACCTTGGCAACTATCCAGAACAGCCAAGCAGTAAACATCACACTTTAAAAGTCTAGTTTGAGTTCAAACACATGAAAATTGAAACTACTGTATAATGATTGTATTTCACAACTTTTATTTGTTTAAAAATCAATCAGATCTCCTCAGCAACTACATAGCCACACTCTGGCAACAACCCAGAACAGCCAAACAGTAAGTTTCACACTTTAAAAGTCCGGTTTGAGTTCAAATACAAGAAAAGTAAAACTATGACTGCATTTGACAACTTAGACTTATAATTTGTCTAAAATTACAGTTCAGAACACCCTAGCAACCACACAGTAACACCCTGGCAACCACCCAGAATAGCCAAGAAGTACATTTTATACTTTAAAAGTCGAGTTTGAGTTCAAACACAAGAAAAGTGAAACTACAGTTATTGTATTTGGCAGCTTTAAACTTCTAATTTGTCTAAAAATCCATTCAGAACGCCTCAGCAACCACATAGCAACACCCTGGCAACTGCCTAGAACAGCCAAGCAGTATTTTTTACACTTTAAAAATCTAGGTCCAGTTCAAACACAAGAAAAGTTCAACTGTAATGACTGTATTTGACAACTGCAGACTTTTAATTTGTCCAAAAATCACTCGAATATCCTAGGCAACCGCATAGCAACGCCCTAGCAACCACCCAAAACAGACTAGCAAATGTAAATCAATACCCTAGCATCCACCAAAACACCAGCTCCCACAGCACACCAAAAAAATAACACAAAACTCCCTAGCAACCACCTAGCAACCATATAGCAACACCCTGGCAACTACCCAGAAGAGCCAAGCAGTACATTTCACACTTTAAAAGTCTGGTTTGAGTTCAAACAGATGAAAGGTGAAGCAATAATGACTGTATCTGACAACTGCGGACTTTTAATTTGTCCTAGAGCAGAAGAGATTATATTGAAATCCTGTAAAGCAAAAATAGGTGAACATATATTTCCGTACATGAATGTCTAATACCTTTCTAACACGTCAGACATTTATTGGTGTATCCAGGGCATTAGGCTGGCGACAGCGCTAGTGACAGTTTTAGCCCGTGAGTATGAGACCTTCTGATCCCGCCGTGTGTGTGTGCGCACGTGTGTGTAATGATCTCATGGGGTTTATTTTCCACAGCAGATGTCTCGTGTTGAACAACACAGTAAATTGGCGTCCATGCTGACAGACAGATCAACATGTACTGAAAATATGAGAGACATGCAAACACACTCACACACACAAACACAAACATAATCATTTCATCTCAGGCAATTAAAGAAGATTAAATCATAGGTGCAGTTCAGGGGCGAGCGTGTGTGTGCAGGTGTCATCAAATCAAATCTCATTTTAGCTGCTCATATTTTCCATAAGGTTAAGGTCAAACCAGCACTGGAAAGAAAAATCACAAACGCGATCTTTTAAATATCTCAGTCCTCGGCTGCATCTGAAACAAAATATATGAAACATGGGCTACGAAAGAGCAATCAAATGTTCCTTCGGGGTTGCCAAAGTAAGATTACACTCATAAAAAGCTAAAATGTTTCACAAAACCTCATAAAAATGTCTTTTACCACCATATCCATAATAAGACTTCATAACAAACTAAAACTCAACAGGTTTGGGTTTAGCAGCCAAATAACGTTCGTAAGCCACTTCGATGTGTGCGTTGCCCGAGAATTAATTCTCTAAAAATAAACGTTAACGGTTTCATCAGGAATCATGTCGAATCTGGCAGTCGTGTGTTTACTTTATGAGTAATGCAATTACATAAACTAATACCAGCACATTTCACAGTGTCTTTCCGCAGCAGACGAGCCACACGGCGCTGATCTCAGATCAGTTTCTACTCCAACACTGATGAAGCATCTGCGACCCTATAGAGAAACACTGTGACTGACTGCAAATAAGCCACGTTTTAAATGTGCAACATCTCAGGCCTATATGTTCGTCAGCGTGGGAGATCGTTGCTTATATCTGCTGAAAAAGATGAATCATGTTTTCTGCCCTGGAGTCTTTTGCACCGCAATGATGGCTACAGCAAACCGTTTGTGTGATATTGAAAGTGCATGCTAAGATATTGTGGTCGGCACAAAACAGCAAAGAGTCATTCTAACGGCATGAATTCAGGTCTGGTGAAGTTGTGCAATAGGTAATAATACTCAGCACTCAAGTGCTCTGTAAGAAAACCAAGTGTGCTACATTGCAAGATTTTGAAATACATATACATACTTGCATGTGCCTTACAATGTTGTGCATCTGGAATGCAATTGTAAATTCTAAAAATGTCATCTAGGTAGGCAGTTCACTAGGTTTTGAAACACAAGCACAGATCTGCACAGTTCTTAATGGCTTTGTGTTGTCTGAAGATGCGTTATACTGTACGTAAAAGCTCTAGAATGGTACCACTTTATGAATAGTCATTAACATACACTTAGAGAATGGTTTGTGTGTGTGTGTGCGTGTGTGTGTTTTAGCACACAATGCACAGATTGTCTTTATCCGACTGGCTGATATGAGCACTCAAATAAGCCTGGTAATGCCTGACATTCCATTCATCGGAGGAGCCTCTCGTGAACATGTCTATTCTGTTAATCTGCAGGGAATGTTATGAAGAAACACACACACACACACACACACACATACACACATACAGACGGTCCATTAATGCGAAATGGCTGTAAATGATACAACATGCGTTGGTTTGTGTTACAGGTAACAAAAACCCTGCAGCTGCTCTCGAGTCTCGCATCAGTGGCTACACACACCGAACACTGGGAATGTGTGTTTGTGTGTCTACACACACGTGTGCGGACATATCGCATCACAAACGCACGATACAAATGTTACATATGCGCCTGAATCTATATAACAACAAGAAAGTACTATAGTAATACCATGAAATCATGTTGTCACTTACAAATAAATACCACGTATATATATATAAACAATAACAAAAAAAACGACATTATATATATACCAATAGGGATTAAATTCAGTTTAAATAAGACGATTTGCATAAAGATGTTTCATTGTTGCACTGACAGATGCATCTGTATCGCTGTGAAATGTTTGGCCTTGAAGGAAAGTCCGAAAGGAAAGTGGTCTTGAATATCAGAATACAGGCAGCACTCTAATCTGGTTCAGGTCCATCTTGCTCCAGCGATAAGCTTTGCCAATATGGTATCCGTTTCTGCTCGTTTCCTTGGCTGGCTGCCCAGCATCCATTGTTTTCCCTCCATATCCCACCCTGCACTCATTTACTGCTCCCTCCTTCCCTGTTTGTTCACCGCAGCAACCGTCCTGTGCCCTGATTGGCCGGGAAATCTGGCAGCTCAATTAACCGGTAATGTAGTGTTTACCTTTCAAACCACTGAAGAGGAAGTCCTGATGGCAACACACACTCACATACACACACACAATCTGTTTGCGTGTCACTTGGTGCAAAGGTGAATCTCACAAAACCTGTTCAGGTCACATCTTTGGCCCCAAATTAAAAGAGAGGAATGGAAGAAAAAAGAAAGAGAGAGGATTTTTATATGAGAAATTATACTTTAGTGTGAAAAACGTATAGAAAAATTAATAATAGGGAAAAAAAAAATATATATATATATTCATAGCTTTTATTAATTTTTATTTTATTATTTTTTATTTTATTCAGTTTTATGTAACTGTTTTTTTTTTCCAAAAATCATGTTTTTTATTATGTTATGTTTTTCTTGTGTTTTATTGTTTTAGTTAGCTGTACTTGTTAGCTGTACTTTTTAGTTATTTTCACTTACTATATATAACACAATTGCAGTTTGATTAAGATTAATTGGAAAGCACAATGAAAAAACATGATTTTTTGAGAATTGTTAAAAATCTGTTAAAATATCTGTTTTTGCAAATTAACTCTTCATATATAGAGAAAAATGAGAATAATTTAGAAATACATATATAGCAAAAACACACACACAAATATATATTATACACACACACACACACACACACACACACACATAAAAGAGAGATGAAAAAATATAAGAAATTGTAAAAAATATATATATGTGTGTGTATATATATATATATAAACAATATAGACATGTTTACTGTAATGTGATTGTTATGAATATTAAATATACTTGCAAAATACATGCAAAATGGCTCTAAAACAAGCTTCATTCAGGAAAATATGATGAATCATTTTCTTTTGATTTTGGGGTGAAACATGACCTGTATGTGCTTCCGTGTTTGTTTCTAGTCACGTCCTGTGAAGGTGCTCCTCAGAGGCGAGTCCTGAACCGCACGTTGTGTGTGACTATTTCAGATTTGAATCTGTGAAAAGCCCCCGGGCCACTGTTTTATCTACACGTGGCATATGCAAAGCTAGAAATTAAGTAAACAGTGTATTAGAGTTGCATGGTTTTTGGAGAGAGACTCAAAGTCATGGGAGGAAAGAGAAAACGAGCGTCCGGGAGCCGAGAGCGAGAGAGAGAGCGAGGGACTCCTTCATTCAGCGGTTGCCAGTTGTATAATGAGAGTGTCAGTGTTGGTTAGCGTGTCTGTCGACTGCTCGCTCTCTCCGGCTGTAGACAGCCCTCATTAGCCCAGTAATGGCATGCCGTAGGGCCTATCACCACAGAAAGGTAAAGAGAGAGAGACACACACGGACGGCAGATTTTACAGTAAAATGAAGTCCTGAGGCAGGAGAGAGACGGCCGATGTAAAGGCCAGTGAGACAGATGTCTGTGGCTCTGCCCCGGGGGACGCCGTCGCTACAGTCTATTAGCACATAATAAGATCAGCGGCAACATGACAGAATTACACCCGCCCACAAATTAAAAACCAACAACTGCTGCGTAAATGAATTAACAGCCGCGCGCGATTGCATCTTTTAAGTGTTTACACAAATGACGTGATTACGCCCGTTTGTCACATCGGTTAGCGGTTCAGCGCTCGGTCAGAATGGCTGATTGCGTCGGGTCAGTCGCGACGCGTGCGATTAGCATTAATTAACCGTTTGACGGAGAGCGTGCCGAAGACGGTTGGTTATAATTTAGCTAATTATTTACTTGCCCTCAGATAAGGCAGTAGATGCAGCTCTTATCAGTTGCTTGCATTTTTCACACGACGTCAACATTCAGGGACGACGCTCTTTTTCCTTTTTCAGACCCAAATGCCAGAGAAGTGTGGCGCGTTCGACCCCGCTCACCCCGCCGCACGTGAAGATACGGTGGAGATGGGATGATAAGAGGGTCAATGAGGTCAGGCGGCAACGTATACACACAATAAAAGAGGAAGAGAAAACAGACCTGCACTCATTGTGAGAGATCTGAGATCAGCTGTGTTGTTTTTTTTGCACAAACATACATGTGGACAGGTTTTAATCTATATGTGAGCACAAAACCAGTCTTAAGTAGCACGGGTTTATTTGCAGTAATAGCCAAAGATACATCGTATGGGTCAAAATTACAGATTTTTTCTTTATGCCAAAAATCATTAGGATATTAAGTAAAGATCATGTTCCATGAAAATATTTTGTAAATTTACTACCGTAAATATATCAAAACTTAATTTTTTATTAGTATTATGCATTGCTAAGAACTTCATTTGGACAACTTTAAAGGTGATTTAGTCCTATCCTAACAAACCATACTTCAATGGAAAGTTTTTTTATGACTAACTTTGTGGTCCAGGGTCACATATGCATATGCAGTGTTTATATGCATGCATGCAACTCTTACAAAAATGCATGCACTGAGGTGCATGTCCAAAACACCCTGGTAGTAACATCGTATTATGACAAAGAAAACAAATACTATGTTTGTATCATGGTGCATGTCCAAAATACCCTGAGAGGTACTATGGTACCCAATAAAAACGAGAACCAAAGGAAATTAAAGTCACTTTGGATAAAAGCGCATGTCAAAATGCATAAAACGCAGTCGTCATGCCAAAAAATGGTAGTACCATTTAAATATTATAATACATGGGCTCCAGTACCACTGTAAAAATTAAAGTACAATAGTATTCCCATGTGACACCATCAGTGTACCATGGTGCTTTTTGTAAGTGATGGTTCTTTATGGTAATTTTGTGGTACTCTGTTATAAACAATTGCAACATTTACTATAATTTATCAATAGCATGGTACTCTTTGCATGTTTTGTGCTCACATTTGCAAAAAAAAGTACCACAACTGTACCATGGTATTTTGGACATGTACCATGGTACTACTACAGTAGTACTGTCAGTTTACCATCATTGTACACTGTAACACTTTTCTAATGAACGATAATTTCATGGTACTTTGATGTAAACCTTGGCTCAATGTAACATTTACTATAATAAATGATCAAAAATAAGGTACTTTTCATCCTATCTGTAAATATGGAGTGCTCACACTTACAAAAAAGTGCCATGGTATTTCAAATAATTACCATGTCAGTTTTTGAAATACCTTGGAGTGCAGAATTAATATTACAGTAGCAGAGTATTACCTTGTGAAACCATCACTGTGCCATGGTACAGTCACAGCACTTTTCTAAGTGATGAGAATTTCATAGTACAGTTACACATGGTAATATTTACTAAAGTAAACTGTCAAAAACATGGTACTTTTCATACTTTTTTGTGCTTACATTTACAAAAACATGCAAAACGTACCACAAAATTCTACCACAGTATTCCAAATTATTGCACCATTATAATAGTACTGTCCATTTTTAAATACCTTGGAGTACAATATAAATATTATAATACATGAACTCCAGTAACATAGTAAATATCAAAGTACCATAGAATTACCATGTGATAGCATCATTGTATCACGGTACAGCCATAACACTTTCTAAGGGATGATCATTTCATGGTACTTTGATATACACCATAACATTTACTATGGTAACTGATCAAAACCTGGTAGTTTTTTTATGTAAATACCATATATGAATTTTAGTACCATAGTATCACCATCATTGTGCCATGGTACCACTACTGTACTTTTCAAAAGGATGATCATTTCATGGTATTTTGATATAAACCACTGCACATGGTAATGTTTACTATGGTAAATGATCAAAATAATATTGCTTTTTTGTACTAAACTGTTTTAGACATTTGCAGTATCATATTGAAGTATCATTCATAGCATTATCATCACTCTATCATGGTACCACAACAGTACTTTTTTTGTAAGGTTGGCACATGGAAATATTTACTATAGTGAATGACCAAAAACCATGATAGAACCATGGTACTTTTTGATGCTGTTTTGTAAATGACATTTTGATTACCATATTCGTATACCGTAATATTGAAGTGATTTTTGTACATTTGGAATACAAATACCCTGGTACATAAATTTCAGTACCATGGTACTGGAACTACTTTTTTTGCGAGGGTGTCACATGGTACTATAGTAAATGACCAGAAACTATGATAGATGTTACTTTTCAATGCTTTTTTGTAATTGCCATATTCAAGGTGCACATTAACATGAGAGTCGTGTCCAAACAGACATTCAACTCTCATGTTCTCTTACTGTGGTAATACTGTGGTAGTAGTTTGAGCAGGTTGGAGGAGAGGAGAGAGTTAAGCTCTTATCTCGATGCAGCAGAAGACATTCCTCTATGAGGCCACAGTTTGCTAGTTTCCTGCCTTCTGCCCAATGCCCTATTTTTACCCCGTCTTTACCCTCGTACCCTCCACAGCTTTTTCCTCCACACACACAAGCACTTCCTGCTATTCACACACACTGCTACTGTGTTGTTTTAGAGGGTTATAACCTGTGCCAAACCAACGCCACCTTCACCGAGGCTGAGGAAATGTTGTGTGTACGGTACGGCTTCGCGTCGCTCTTTGAAATGACATACAGTTTGATTTCGATGTACACAATATCATGTTCAGAGCATTCGCTACTGTAAACTAACCTGCTAAACCAATTTGCCCTTTGAAATGAAACATCCCTTCGTAAATTGCTTCTGGAGGTCTTCAGAAAAACCGGAGAGCATCAAGGTCTTTTTCATATGCTAGAAATGCAGTTTTTTTACTCAGTGTCCAACCGAAACCAGATTAGCGCAGCACAGTATCAGTGCTGGGTGATATATCAAATAATCATTATATTCACAATAGTTTTAACAGTGAAATTAAGGAGCACTGTGAGGACCACAATGATTCATTGCAGTGAATCACTTCAAAATGAGTGAATCAGAAACTCAAAAACTCTGACTCAACAATATATGTAAGCAATATTATTATCAACTATTGATATACTAGTGTTAATCTAAATGAAAATATATGTTAGTGAAAAATCCTATACATATATATATTAATTTGCTGAAAAGAAAACTACTATATATACTTTGTTGTTTTACAGTAACAATAATAATATTAATTATTATTATTATTAATACTACTACTACTACTACTACTATGCAACAGTAAAATAGATTAACATTATACTACTAATATTAGACAACATAAAAAATGTTTATTTAGAATTAAATTGAACGTTTTTAATTTACAGTTTATATATAAAATATAAAATATATATATATATATAAAATATTTTTTTGGTATTTTATATATATATGTAATAAATAATTTATTATATATGTATAAATATTAAATATCAAAGATATCAAAAAATTGATATTAATCTTTTCATAATATCGCCCAGCAGCCTTAATAGCACAGTATAGACGTGTTTTACTGTAGATATTAATATACAGTACTATTTTTACAACAAGTATTTTTTCAAAGCTACTTCTCTAAACCTCATCAGCGTCTTGATTTGTTGAAGTGTGTCTGTGGCATTTTTGTGGGAACTAAAAAGAGAAGCACAATGGTTAGGTGCTGTATGAATGTGAAATTAGCGGTGTCTCTATGAACGGATCACTGGTCAGAGTTGTGAAAACACTAAAAACACTCGCTGTGAAAGCAAATTTAGGCACAGAACAAAAATCAAATACAGTACTACCTCTCCATCTGAATTGTCTTCATCACCATATGTAAATGAGCATATAAAGGTCCATATACTATGGTATGACCATTGGACACCATGATTTTACCACGGTATCGCCACAGTGCTTTATTGTGTTACTGCATTATTCTACCATGTGGAATACTGTCTCTCTCAGATCATCTTACAGTCTCTATTCGCAGCCAGACGACAGGTTACACACATCCAGCAGGTCAAATCACAAACGCCGAAAGTCAATAGAAACACAAGATGATTTGAAATGTGAGTTAATAATGAATCGCACTCTATACGCCAGCGCTGGAGGAAATCACGTTTGGGGAATTGAGAGTGGAATCTATTTTTCACTGAAGGACATAAAACACAAAGCAGAAGTTGTGAATCCGCTTCCTCATTGACAACATGTTTTATCTGCCCATCAAAAGCGCTTTCGAAGAGCCGGAGGTCACGTCTTTTGTGTCTAACCAAGGTCCCTCGGGTCTGCGTGAATGTATGCGAGTGTGAGTTTGAAATGATATCACACTTTATTAACAATAAATAACTCATTTAAGTGATTTAAGAACACATGGAATTTGTTAATTTACTATTATATATATATATATATATATATTCAAAACTTTAATTGTAAAGTCTTTCATTTCAGGGAGGTTCACGCCCCCGTCTGCCATTGGTCAAGCAAAAATATAGCTCCGCCTCCACACTCACACCATTGATTGAGTCAGTGTTATTGTGTACAGCCTGTTAAAACAAACTGTGCATGTGACGCTGAGAAATGAGTATTTTAACATAATAAATGATGCACATCACTCTTAATAATTTATAAATGAACAAAACTGTATAAAAATACAGTTTTACTGAGCCAGAGAACAGCTTCTCCTTGTTTAATCAGCCATTTAAGTGAGGACTGCTACTGAACGGCACGCAAAAACACATTTTTAAGATGTTTCTTGAAGCAAATAGAAAAGTTATCAGCTAACGCTGATCACTGATAACACTAAATATCGTGATTTTTCAGCCTTGTCGTGTGCATTGCGCACTATTGTTTAGTGGCAGTCAGTTCAGTTTCATGTGAGTTTGTTCATGTGTGTGTTACTGTAATTATTTGGCTGTGGTTTTGCTGGAGAGCCACCTGGTGAGCGCTTATGGGGGAGAACAGTGGGGTCATTGTGTGTGTGCTGGGTGATACAGGCTGACTGACCCATTCAACACACACACACAAGAGCCCACTATGTGTAAGACATCTGGAGGGCCTCAAACAGACGAGTATGACTGCATACGACTGCATGAAAAGATACACACACAGACAGACACTTAAACACACAAAGACAAGGCAGACAAACACAAACAATATCTTTCCCACACTGCATGCCACTTACGATTAAACATAAAATAGAAAAAATCCTATTAAAGGTTTTCTGAGATGAGCTCAATCTAGTCTAACCTGTGGAAGTGAACTGCAATTGATTTCATTTGCATCTTTGCATGTCTTCTTGTATGCATTGCTGCTTAGCTCTGAACAATTCTCACTCACAATCAATTCATCACTTGCAGACGATGACAGAGAAAAGCAAATAGCATTCTGTGCATGTGAAGATTTGGTAGTAAATGCATCAGTAACTGGCTTCTCTCCTCCTAAATCTCTGAATAGTTAGTAGTAGTGAACAGTGGAAAAATACAATGTGTAAAAGCTTATATGCCAGTGTACTCCAACAACGACTAACAAAATAAAAGCACACAATGGCATTGTACAGTCTTTCGCTTCTAATACAATGGGCAACATTTTATATATGCTAATGCATATTTCACTTCTAGGAAAATGGACCAGAAAATATTGGTGACTCACATTGCATTTGCATATTGTATTCTTAATACATATTGCATATTGTGACCCTAATACACCAGGAAAAAGACCCTGAGGACACACGTTTACAGAGGCAGACACATACTGAAATGCAGTATTGCTCGATCTCTCTTCTTAAAGGTGTCCTGTACTTCTCAAATCATTTTTCAGAAAGCAAAAAGCATGCATGCTTCAAATATTCCTATGGCAGCTAAAATACAGAAATATTCTTGATACACCTTACAAAAAACTATTGCTGTACTGTGAGAGTATCAGATGGTACATGTCCTAAAATATGTTAAACATATATATAAATATATATAAATATAATAATAATTAAAATACTATATTAAAAAAAAGAAAAAAAAAATATGTATCTGCAAATAAAAAAATAAAATAAATAAATTACAGTATTACCATGGTACATATAACAAATAATCACAGTATTACCATTATACAAAATAAAATAAATGAATAAAATAAATAAATTAATTAATTAATTAAATAATAATCGTAGTGTTACCGTGGTACATACGTCAAAAAAGTATCATAGTATTACCACAGTACAAATAAAAGTATTACCATGGTGCATATAAAAAAAAAATCAGCATAGCATTACTATGGTACATTTAAAAAAAAAAAAAAAATCATCACAATATTACCACGGTACATATCCAAAAAAGCACAGGATTATCTTCACATATCTAGAAACTAATAAACAAATAAATACATGCATACATACACAAGTACATTAAAACAACAACAAAAAACACTGTGCATATACGTTCCCCAGCTATGGTACTACTATGGTGCACAGACTAAAAACAAGGTAATATTTGTAAAAATGTGCATATACGCATGGTAATACTGTGTGTTTTTGTGTGTCAGTCATCTCATAATGTGGTTAGTGAGTCTGCAGGTCACGGCGAAGGACACAGACTGATGAACAGATTGTGTATTGTGTAAGCCAGTGTAATCAAGGCATCATATCAGACTGCATATCAAATATCAGTAACGCTGAAACCCATCCACGGCTGCTGGAGAAACTCCTCCCTAAATGCTGTAAAACACATGCTCTTCATTAAAGCCAGATCCCGCTCACGTTTAGAAGCGTTTAAACCTGACGCTCATTGATCAAAAACAACATCTAACATGTCACTGTACACCCCGCCGAGAGTCTAGAGATGTTTAGTCTGCAGACGGCGACTCGCAACTGTTTACCTATCCAGAGAATAGAACAAAGACGGACTTCGGGTTAAACAAACAAAACAGAAAGTTCAAGGTCTTGACCCGCACACTCTCCTGGATCAGCAAAGGTAGCGCTGTCACTTTGTTGTGACTGGTCTGCCCGAAAAACTCAAACATTCAAGCTTCAAAGCGAGTTAAAACCAAGACAAGTCCTGCATCTTGCTCTAGTTTCCTCCAGGAGCGTAATCGGATTCCGACCCGCGAAATAAATCAAATTTGCGGCTGCCGAAGCGGGTGGCGAAAACAATCAAATCAGACGGTGGCTCGTTTCGGGTTGCGTATAATTAATTGACTTAATAAAACAAAATGTGTAAATTCACTAAACGAATTATCGTGGCTAATCACAGAGGATTACTAAAATAACTCATTGCATTTGCCTCTGTCGTGTTTTGCTGCGAACTCACGGCAAAGTCCCAGTAGTACGACTCGGATTTGAAGTTGCCGTTCAGTGAATACTGAATGCATGTTGTGGGGATTTGCCTCTGGATATACTGTAAGACTAAATGATAACATGGCCTCTGGATATAAACAAGTGAGCCGGGGCGCTCTCAGCGTGTACGGTTTCAAACAGGCACTCAGCTTAGAAGGTTACAATCAAAACTGACACGCTACAACTTTTATTCTGCCTCATATTTAAGTGTGCAAGTGTTACTCTAAGCATCTAAACTGATCAAACTTCTGTCCTGCAGCATGAAATAGCATACTAAAATACTACTTTTTCTGCCGAATATAGTATGCATTTCTTAAATCCTGCAGTATACAACCACAGCATGTAAAGTGTGGATTTAAAGGAGTAGTTCACCAAAAAAATGTCCTCACCTTCAGGTCAGTCCCAGATGTAGATGAGTTCGTTTCTGCATCAGATTTGGAGAAATGTAGCATTGCATCACGGTCTCACCAATGGATCCTCTGTAGTGAATGGGTGCCGTCAGAATGAGAGTCCAAACAGCTGATAAAAACATCACAATAATCCACAAGTAATCCACACCACTCCAGTCCATCATTTAACATCCATCATCCAGATGTTTTTAACTAAAATCCGAGTCCATAATCCATAATAAGTGAAAAAGTAGACTGGTCTGAATCAGGAGAGAAATCTGCACAGATCAACCACCGTTTACAGAAGTCCAAAATGATATACTTTCTGCAACGAATGGCATTATTTAAATGTATTTATTATTTTTTAAACATATTTCTGTATTTAGCTGTTTAAACAACAAAATATATACTTGACATTTTTAGATACAATTACATACAATTCTTACATTTTTTTAAAAACTTAAATGTATTTCTATTCTACTTTTCTATTTAAATTATTTTAAAATTCATTTCATATATTATGAATTTTTTTACATACAATTTTTACATTTTTAACGCAATTTTCTTATATATTATTCAGATGTTTAGACACAATTACATACATTTATGCTTTAAATGCACCTTACAATTTGATATGATTTAACACATTTATTTTTATACATTTACATGCAATTACATGCAATTTTTAAATGCTTTTTAATGAAACTTAAATTTATCTTATATATTATGTTATTTTTACATCAAATCTTTATATGATTTTAATGCAGATTATTATATACCATATATTATTTATTTTTATTTTTTTACTTAACCATCATCAAGATGTTTTTGAACTAAAAGTCCATAATCCATAATAACTCCCTCCAGTGAAAAAGTGGTCTGGTCTGAATCAGGAGAGAAATCTGCACAGATCAACCACCGTTTACAACAGTCCAAAACAGCTCTGAACAAATATGTGGCTGGATTTTGATGTGAGAGACAACAGGAGATGGTCTTTTTCACTGGAGGAGGTGTTATTATGGATTATGGGCTTGTATTTTAACCTGAAGCAATGGTTTGAAGTTAAAAACATTTTAATAATGGATTTGTTTCTTACAAACATGTAGCTTTTGGCTTGACAAGATGTTAACTGATGGACTGGAGTGATGTGGATTAATTGTGTGTTACTGTGATGTTTCTATCAGCTGCTTGGACTCTTATTCTGTCGGCACCCATTCATTGCAGAGGATCCATCGGTGAGCAAGTGATGAAATGCTACATTTCTCCAAATCTGATGACAAATTTTCAGCAAAACTATTCTTTTAAAAACTTCTAAAAGTAAAGATCTTACACAAAATTGATTTGCAAAAGAACCAAACATGCATGCTTCTCGTCATATTAAACATGCAACATAATGTGATAATGCAGTGTGCTACTGTAGGAATGCATACTGCTTCAGATTCTATTTTAGTGAGTATATAGTATGCAGTTTCAATCCTAGTTGATGTCTGTACAGGTGGCAGCAGTTGTGTCTTAATAAAGTCTAATCTTAGCAACAGAAAAAGCTAGTGAGTGAAACAGAAAGACAGAGGGCAGGGGTCGACGTTCTATTAAAACTAATTTCACCAGCACCAGCGTCCACCCTACACGCTATACTTTCACTCCGGCTCGTAAATGTCTCGCTGCAGAACGGCCATATTTAGACAGGTTTTACGCAAACCTCTCTCCCTCCCGCCAAGAGGCACCCGCTGAGGAAAATGGGCTTCACTGAGTTAAAACACATTAATACTTTAACTTCGCTTTCATAACTGTTTTCTGCACAAAAGCTCATTACTATGATAAAAAAAATAAGATTTTGGCCACAAAGTAGCTCACTTTCACAAGAAAACATCACTTTAATGATGCCTATCCTTATACACACACAAAAATAAAATAAAATAAAATAAAATATTACCCATTCATTTAAAAAACAAAATAACTTAAAAATAAAAAATATTTAATTAAAATAACTTTACAAATATTGAATCCAATATTCTTTGTCTTATTTCTGAATATCCTTAAAAGAAAAAAAATACTTTTGTATTAAGAAATTAAGCAGGAAATTTTAA
>JAHKKF010513353.1:0-18952 GCA_019740295.1 Labeo calbasu
TAGTAATCTCAAGTTCGTTCTCTCTTATATAGTTCGAGACTCATTGCACCTCAGAGAAGACATTCGGGGTCAGCTTAAAGATGCCTCCTCTGTCACCTCCAAAGCCTACAGCACCTTCCGCCGGGATGTGGACCCTGAGATGGATTCGATGGGATCTGGAGTGGATGGGATGGAGGAGGTGGTGGAAGAGACCCAGATGAGCCAGGCCATCACCATCATGAAACCCATCTTGCGCTTCCTTCAGCTGCTCTGTGAGAATCATAACAGGGACTTGCAGGTGACGCAAATCATTTTTACTGCTCCAGATTTGTTCAGCTGTAGTTTGTTTTGCCTGTGAGTCATTGCAGCGTATTACTTGTGTTAAACACCGCAATGTGAAATGGTACATGGTGTGCTTAGAAGTAAAATCCAGTGACGCTGCCTTCACAGTGTCTGAGATCTCTAAATAAGTGTTTTTCCATTGTGAGAAAAAAAATCACCTTGATGTTTGAAAAGTAAAAATTTTTGCTGTGCAGATCAAAATCTCAAGAGACCCCTGACCTAGCATGGACGAGTCTGTCTAAATAGAGATACCAATTACTGCCACTCAGGACTTGACTTGTGTTGTTAGTCCAAATCTTTCTGTTCTCTTGTATACAGAACTTTCTGCGAGATCAGAACAACAAAACCAATTATAACCTGGTGTGTGAGACGCTGCAGTTTCTTGACTGTATCTGTGGCAGTACGACGGGAGGACTGGGGCTGCTGGGGCTCTACATTAATGAGAGGAATGTGGACCTGGTCATACAGACACTAGAGACCATCACAGAGTACTGCCAGGGTCCTTGCCACGAAAACCAGGTATTAAAATGTCACCGTCTTTGGAAAATGGGGACAGAACTTTTTCCAAATGGAAAAATGAATCCAAAGATAACACTTTACACTAACAGTGCATGAATAATCATGCACTAACATCTGATTTAAGTATTTCTTTAATATGAGGTTATGATGAGTTAAGGCATGTACTAATCTTGAGCTAACCTTAACTGTGACATGAGTCATGTGAATTCATTTGTGAATACTTAGCCCGAAGTGTTAATTAATATGTTAACTTACAAACATGCACTCAAGGTGATTGATATTCACACATAAATTCATATGACGTGTGTCATAGTTAAGGTTGGTTAACTCATCATATGCTTTTATTTAGGTGTTAGTACATGATTATTCACAAACTGTTATTGTAAAGAGTCCGAATGTTGGATTTGGTATCATTTCTGTACTTATTTCTATCTTTAATGATTATGAAAAAATCTTTTCAACCTAATAAAGTTTATAAATCATAGTTTGTTCCCATACAAGTGCTCTTATTTTTGTCTGAAACTATTAAATATTGCAGAAACAAAGAAATTAAGTAAGATATATATATATTAGATGAAAAATTTAAACCTAAAAAAAAGTTAGACTAAAAGACTAAAACAAATCTAAATTAAGACTAAATAAAAATATTTGTAAAAAAAATTAAAAATGACAAAAGCACATAAATATTTGCTAAAACCTATAAAAGCTATTCAAAATATTAAAAAAAAATACTATAATAAAACACAGCCAGGCTACGAGAACCAGGTATTGAAACATCCTCACTAAAAAAAAGGGTGCAAATTTGCCAAAAAAAAATAATAATAGTAAGTTTTAGATTTGGTGTCAAACCTGAACTTTTTTCTTAATGATTATGGCAAAGTCTTTTAGGCCTAATAAAGTTTATAAATCATAGTTCATGAATATTAGTTTAATCCTGCACAGTGCTGTTATTTTTGTCTGAAACTTTTAAAAATTGTAGGAACAAAGGTGAAATAAAAAAAAGATATAAATATTAGATGAAAAACTTCTGCTTAAACTTGATTTTTATTTTCATATTTTAGGTTGAAGTACTAATATTACTAAACCTAAAACAAATCAAAATCTAAATATTTTAAAAAATAATGAAAAATTACACAAAAGCACATAAATAATTGCTAAAACTTAACGTGAAAACTGGAAATATAAAAAGCTATTAAAAATATTAAAAAACACTATAATAATATACAGCCAGGCTACAGGAAGCAGGTAATGAAACGTCATCCTCACTGAAAAAAGGGCACAAGTTTTAGATTTGGTGTCATATCTGAACTTATTTCTAACTTTATTAATGATCATGGCAAAATCTTTTTAACCTAATAAAGTTTATAAATCATAGTTCATGAATATTAGTTTAATCCCACACTGTGGTGTTATTTTTGTCTGAAAATTAAACATTGCAGGAACAAAGGTGAAATAAAATAAGATATAAAATATAAGATGGAAAAACTTAACCTAAAAAAATTCAAATAAAAAGTAAGCTGAAGTACTAATATTACTAAAACTAAAACAGATCTAAATTAAAATTAAATAGAAATATTTAAAAAATAATTAAACATGGCAAAAGCACATAAATAATTGCTAAAACTTTAAAATGAAAACTGGAAATATAAAAATGAAAGTTATATGAAATAGTAAAAAATACTGCTATAATATACAGCCAGGCTATAAGAACCAAATCCTCACTGAAAAAAGGGTGCAAATCTGTTTACACATTACAAAAATAGTTTTAGATTTGCTGTCATATCTGAACTTACTTCTAGCTTTATTAAGGATTTTCTCAATATCTTTTTGACATAATACAGCTTATAAATCATAGTTCATGAATATTAGTTTAATCCCACACAGTGCTGTCATTTTTGTCTGAAACTTAAAAAAAATTGAAGTAACAAAGGAAAAATAAAATAAGCTATAAATATTAGATGAAAAGCTTAAAATGAAAACTAGAAATATAAAAATAAATACTATTCAAAATATAAAAAAAATACTGTAATAATATACATCCAGGCTCTAAGAACCAGGCACTGAAACCTCATCCTCACTGAGAAAAAAAAAAAAAAAAAAAGTTTTAGATTTTGTACCTTATCTGAACTTATTTCTAACTTTATTCATGATTATGCAAAAATAAGTCTTTACTGCGTGTCTAAGACTTAGTTTGGGATCATAAATTGTGTATTTCCTCCTCCGCAGTCATGCATAGCCAGGCATGAGTCAAACGGCATTGACATCATCATCGCTCTCATTGTGAATCCAATTGATCCGCTGGGAAAGAACCGACTTGACCTTGTGCTCGAGCTGAAGGTGCAGTCACTCACGTAGTTTGAATAAAAAAGCAATTGATGTTTAATACAATTTTACAGATAACAAAATGTTCTGAAGCATTGCAAATGTTTGATTTGCCATGTAGAAACATCTACAGATTTAGCTCCAGGAGGAAAATATGTGACTATTCTTTCCCTCACAGTAATTTAATTTAAAAATGCTTTTTTCTTTACAATCAGAACAATGCATCTAAACTTCTTCTGGCCATCATGGAGAGTCGCCATGATAGCGAGAATGCTGAGAAGATCCTGTATAAGATGAGACCCAATGAACTGGTATCAGTATTATATGATAGTACTGCTGTTATGAATATAGTTATGAACATACTTTTCAGCCTGTCTTTTGCCATAATTAAGGTAAAATGATGTTCCGGTGTCACATCTGTAGGTTGACGTAATAAAGGAGGCTTACGTTCAAGGGGAAGAGAGTGAGATTGATCAAGAGACATCAGATCAGATCAGACCTAAAGATGTGGGCCACAACATCTACATCCTGGCCCATCAGGTAAGATTTAAACATTTACTTCAAAACATTTTGTGATTCCCACTTAGGTCTGTGAGTGTATGTATATTGGGGGTACTTAAAATTTTTTTTAGCTTTGTTAAACCTTCAAAATTAAATATTTTGTAGATTATGATAACTGGTTCATGAGGAAAGAGAATGCAATAATGTTTTGGGTTAAGGTCTCTTGTGAGGAAATCCTCAAGCCAGTTGTGCATTTTTCAGTTTCAGTCTTCACTTTCACTTCCACACGCTTTCTTGACAGGCTCAGCCATCTGCTAGACAGTTTATTTCTGTCTTACTGGCTGCTTTCATAATGACATAACTTCAGGTGTTTGTCTATCTCTGTTTTTCCAAACACTCACATAGATGACACAGAGAAAGAAAGAAGTGGAAGTGTGCATAGTTCTCTCACTGTTAGCTTTGCTAGAGTAATGTATTTAACGGCAAACTCTTTCCATAGTTTTCGGTGAGCTTTTTACTCAAAATTCAGGACTTTTACTCAAGACCCTCTGGCTATTTTATATGGACACTGGTTTGAGAAACATTGGCCTGTGGCTATATGATCTGGTCGGGGAGGTTCTGCTTCAGTCGGACCATCTGCACAATGTTTGTCAGTCTCGTTTTCTTGTGTAGTTTCTCACTTGTAGAAAACAAGCAGGGCCTGAGGTTATAAGAGTCATACAGAGAAAGAAGGAGAAGGAGTCAAAGGAATAACTCCTTGCTGACAGCAAGAGAGAAATAAACTGAAATTAAATTTAATAAAAGCTTAAATAGTTATTATAACTGACATTTATTTTTAATTAATGCTTTTTCCTTTAAAGGAGAAGACACTTTAAGAAAAAAAATTACAGAAAATTTACCCCCTTGTCATCCAAGATGTTCATGTCTTCCTTTCTTCAGTCGTAAAGAAATTGTTTCTTGAGGAAAACATTCCAGAATTTTTCTCCATAAAATGGAATTCTGTGGTGCCTATGAGTTTAAACTTCCAAAATAGTTTCAATGCAGCTTTAAAGGGCTCTAAACAATCCCAGCAAAGGAAAAAGGGTCTTATCAAGCAAAACAATTATTTTTCAAAAAAATGTACAATTTATGTACTTTCTAACCTCAAACGCTCGTCTTTTATTCTCTGCGACGCGCATGCGAACGGTTTAATCCGGTTCAATACAGTTAGGGTAGGTCGAAAAACTCCCATCTCATTTTCTCCTGCAATTTGCCCTTAGAAGCTGCATTTTGGAAGTTCAAACTCGCGGGCACCATAGAAGTCCACTGTGTGGACAAAAATTTTGGGATGTTTTCCTCAAGAAACATCATTTCTTTACGACTGAAGAAAGAAAGACATGAACATCTTGAATGACATGGGGGGTGAGAAAATGACATTTTTCTTCTGAAAGTGAACTTTTCCTTTAAAGGAGAAGTCCACTTCCAGAACAAAAATTTACAGATAATGTAGACATCCCCTTGTCATCCAATATGTTCATGTCTTTCTTTCTTCAGCTGTGAAGAAATGATGTTTTTTTTGAGGGAAACATTTCAGGATTTTTCTCCATGTAATTGACTGCTATGGTGTCCGTGAATTTGAACTTCCAAAACGATCCCAACCGAGGAAGAAGGGTCTTATCCAGCAAAACGATCGGTTATTTTCATTAAAAAAAATAATTTAAATACTTTTTAATCCCAAATGCTCGTCTTG
Source organism: Labeo calbasu (assembly GCA_019740295.1). Taxonomy (NCBI): domain Eukaryota; kingdom Metazoa; phylum Chordata; class Actinopteri; order Cypriniformes; family Cyprinidae; genus Labeo; species Labeo calbasu. The sequence continues at coordinate 5,393 of JAHKKF010513353.1, forward strand.
TCTTGCTGTCCCTGAACTCTGTGTATTCTAACTCAAGACAGTTAGGGTATGTCGAAAAACTCCAATCGTATTTTCTCCCTCAACTTCAAAAATCATTTAAAAATCATCCTACATCACTGCAGAGGTACCGACCCAGTCTATGCAAAGTGAACATGCAAGGAAGATCAAACACCGTTAACAAAAAAGCTAAAACAGCGATATAGCACGATTTTGAAGTTGAGAGAGAACATGAGATGGGAATTTTTTGACATTCCCTAACTGTCATGAACCAGAACAAAAAAAGTTCAGGGAGAGCAAGACAGGACGAGCGTTTGACATTAAAAAGTATATAAATTGTATTATTTTTATGAAAATAACCGATCGTTTCGCTAGACAAGACCCTTCTTCCTCAGCTGGGATAGTTTACAACCGCATTTGGGATCGTTTGAAGCCGCATTTATACTGCATTTTGGAAATTTAAACTTGGGACACCATATCAGTCCATTATATGGAGAAAAATGCTGAAATGTTTTCCTCAAAAAACATGATTTCTTTACAACTGAAGAAAGAAAGACATAAACATCTTGCATGACAAGGGGTGAGTATATTATCTGTCAATTTTTGTTCTGGAAGTAGACTTCTCCTTTAAGGAAATGTCACTATTACAATTGTTTATATTTAGAATTTGCTGTTTTCATGTAGGAAAGTCCTACAATTATGGATTAAAGTTAATTCAACCTTTTTATTAGTAGTTCACCACAGTATTTAGCTTTTTTGATCTAACGTATGACATTCTGTTTTTGAGAGAAAGCTTCGTAAACATTCTTTGATTGTCCTGTTGAAATGTGTGTACATTCGCATTAGACTTCAGGAAGTTAAACTGAATGGTGATACTGTAAGTGCTTTTCACAAAGAACATTCCCACGTCCTTTTTTTTCCCATTGTGGTTTTAATTTCTTTTTGTTTGCTCAGCACTGTTGACATGGTTGCTTTAAATTGTGCTAGCTCCAGTGCTAAAAAAACAACTGGCAAATACAAGATCCTCCTGTGTTTACTTGGTACATGACAAAGTAAATGACATTATTTGGCATCAGTTTAGCTCTCTGTTGCGTGCCTTGCTCTCTTCCAGCTCTTATAAACAGATTCCCGATGTTAGCTTTGATCTGAAATCAAAAGGACACTGTGAGCGTTTTTTGGAGCGAACGTGGCTTAGACGTCAATAAGGAGACAAAATGATTTCACCTTCTTGGTGACTCGAGTGGCGCACATCTTTTGTGTTCCCTCAGCCTGTTAAAAAGCAAGCGTGTAAATCCCTCGCTCCCGTTTACCACATTAAGGCCATTATGCGATGAAGAAAAACTGAGGGTGTGGAATGATTACTTGTTTGCCTCAAGGACGCGTCCTTTTTGGAGGTTACAGAGTATCCGCCTCTCTGGCTGCTTAATTGAAAAGTACCTAGTCAATAGACCAAGCAGCCCTTCTGTATGTATAAACTGCTTTATTCTTAAGGAGATGGTTCTTTACTTAAACAAATTGCTTGGATCTTGCAGGGCGTCATTGATCGTTTGTTGCCCTTTGATCCCGTCATCTGTTGGAAATGATTTTCAGAGCGCTGTTTTTGATTAGGTTGTCTCTGGACGCTGTTGTCTCACTAATGCATCTTGGCCACATCGCTGCGGGTATTCAGTCATTGAGATAAACATCAGAGTTCCTCTGCGTGGGCAGCTCTTAAAATGTTTTGATTTTAAAGTAATCAGATTGATCAGTCCTGACCTCTTATGAATTGACTCATCCAGGGGTTGCATTGACATTATGAAACTGCTAAATTGCTAATGTGATTTGTGGTAGTCAAGTCACCAAAGTGTCACTAATAGATTAATGGGTGTTCCTGCAACTTCAAGCACTTTAATGTCTCAGAGGTCGACTTTTAGCAATGTTTATTCATTTATAGCTTTTTCTTTTTATTATATGAAGCTAACTTTTTTAACGCCTCCATTTATTTTTGCTACTTTTCAGATGTGTAGATGTGTAGATTTTATTGTCGTACCACCACCACCACCCAGAGATAGACTTTAAAGGGATAGTCCACCCAAAATTGAAAATCCTGTCATGTAATTACTCGGCCTCATTTGTTCATCTTCCGAACACAAATTAAGATATTTTTGATGAAATGCAAGATCTTTCTGACTCTGCATAGACAGCAATGCATCTGACACGTTCAAGGCCCAGAAATGTAGTAAGGACATTGTTAAATTAGTTAAATGTTCATTCAACAACAGTGTTGCCAAGTTTGCGGTTTTCCCGCAGAATTGGACTACTTTAACACTGTTGTTGCGGGTTGAAACGACCCCAGTAATATAATATTTAGCCCCTGGAATGCTAATATGTCCAGGGGAACCTCGCCAAAAAATGTGTATTTTCCTCCTGGAACACGATTTTTAATGGGGGACCCCCCTCAAAATGCAGCTGGGCTACTTTTGGGCTAGTTTTGAGTAGCAATTGGGTGGGTTTTGTTGTGAAACCTGGCAACCTTGTTTAACAGTTCTTTTCTTCCATATCAGTCTTCGATGCGCATTCACGAGGGTACCGCGGTACTGTCCATAATTTCCAATCATGCTGTAATTTTTTTATTTTTATATTTATCTAAATTATATAATGTATGTAATTTTAGCTTATTTAGTTGCATAATTACGTTTTGTCTGTATATTGCATACATAAAAATGCTAACTATGAAATTAGACTGAGAAAGACAAAATAATAGGTCATAGTTTTAGACCATAAATCAAAAGTAAGGCTACACACTGAATATTAAACTGCAGAAAGACCGATATTTAAATTTGACGTAACTGAAAAATTTAAAGAAACTCAAAGCTCTTAATTGCAAACTGCCAAAGTTTGGTTTAAGTTCAAGAAATTATAACAGATATATATATTGTACAGTAAAATCTGCTCAAAGTAATTATGATAAATGTTAAAAATATTATTTTTATATTAGCATTTTTTTACTTTTATTATATTATTTTTATATCAGATTTTTTTTTAAATTCATGTTTAAATTTAAACTCTAAAAGTTGTGCTGCATTTTGTTTGCCAAAAATTGTATGGAATTGTTCAAATTTCACTTGATTATATTTTAAAAGGTTAATTAAAATACGTTTTATGATTTTAATTACCACAGTTTTTATATAATAAATTTGTATTCAGTCCAAAAAAAAAAATCCAGAAAAAAAGAAAAGAGACAACACAATTTCTGCAAAAAATAAAATATCATGTTTACAAGTTTAATAGATTACTAAATTATTAAAAAGTTTTATTAATTCAATTGATTAGACATCTTTTTTTAATTATTACATTTTAATTATGTCATTAAAAAAATTATAAATAATTTAAAGTGAAAACAGAATTTGGGAAAAATCTAAACTTTGAGGTGATGTGAAAATCATGTTTTTAGGAGACAAATCTGTGAGAGTTTACTTTTAAGTCCACATAAAAATGTTTATATAGTAAGAAATGCCCTGATATTGAGCTGCTGTTTCTGAATCTGTTGAATCTGTCATGTTGACTGAAGTGTCTTTGATGATCAGTTGGCACGCCACAGAAAAAACCTCCAGCAGAGTTTGAAACCTGGCCCAGACCCTACCATCGAGGGAGAAGCAGCGCTCCTATACTATGCCAACCACACTGCTCAGATCGAGGTATGACCGTTTGAGAGTTTATGAATGTCATTTTGTCACTAATAGAATTTGCACCTTTATTACTTGCACCTTTTTATAGCTTTAATATGACACATTTGAAGTCTCATTTACTCACCGCTGCCTTAATTAGACAATTTAAGTTAAAATATATCAGTTAAACATGATCTACTGATCTTCTCCTTTTTTGAAATTCAGATCGTCCGCCATGACCGCACAATGGAGCAGATCGTGTTCCCTGTACCCAACATCTGCGAGTACTTAACTGAAGAATCGAAAGTGCGCGTGTTCACCACAACAGAGCGAGACGACCAGGGTAGCAAGGTCAACGACTTCTTCCAGCAGTTTGATGATCTCTACAATGAAATGAGGTGGCAGAAGAAAATAAGAAGTGGGTTGTTTTGTTTTGTGCAAAAAACAATGTAACAATTTATCACCAGTTCCAGTCTGTGTCAGAGTCATTATACTGATGTATTGGTGTGTGTTTGCAGATAATGCACCACTTTTCTGGGTGTCAAAACATATATCTCTGTGGGGTAGTATCTCCTTTAACTTGGCTGTGCTAATCAACTTGGCTGTGGCTCTTTTCTACCCATTTGGAGATGATGGAGATGAAGGTATGGTTTTATTTTTGACGTCTAAAAAGCTGTATAATTATGGCCCTATTGTTTCCATGGTGTGAAAAACGTGTACAGAATCATGGAATCCAGTCATAATGAAATTTACTGTATAATGCAGAATGTCACAAAATTAGAAAAATTTGGATTCATAAATCAAAAGTAGAGCCACACACTTCAGATTTCGATATAAACTAGTGTTTGTGAATATTAAAATGCAAAAAGACTAATATTTAAATTCAAAGTAACTCAAAGCTCATAATAACAAACTGACAATGTTTGGTTTAACTTGAACAAATTGTGGCAAATACATATTGTACAGTTAAATGTACTCAAAGTAATTATAAATGTTAAAAATATTATTCTATAAATATTCTAAAAATATTAATATACAGGAGTATCACATTTTTTAAAATTTATGTTTAAATTTAAACTAAAATTTCTTCTGTGCCGCATTTTGTTTGCCAAAAATGTAAGGAATTGTTCAAATTTCACTTAATTATGTTTAAAGTTTAATTTAATTAAGTTTTATGATTTATTTTTTTATAATAAATTTGTATTAAATCAGACAACACAAAAGCCAGAAAAAATAAATCAGACAACACAGAGTTTCTGCAAAAAATTAAATGTATTTCACTGGGCAATATAATTTTCACAAGTTTACTAAATTATTAAATTGTTAAAGTTTTATTAATTTAATTGATTAGACATCATCTAATCTAAACTGATTTCATGATTTTTAAAAGGCTAATTAAAAGAAGTTTTTGATTTGATTTGATTACGACAGGGTTTTTATGTAATAAATATGTATTCAATAAAAAAAATAATAATAATAAATTCCAGAAAAAAATAATACCGGTAGCACAGAATTTCTGCAAAAAAAAAAAAAAAAAACATGTTTCATAGGGCAATATAATTTGTACAAGTTTAATAAAGTATTAAATTGTTAAAGTTTTATTAATTTACTTGATTAGACAGAATGTTTCAATTATTAAAATTTAATTAAGCCATTAAAATAGAATTGTAAAAAGTTTTGGATAATAAATAAATTTATTATTATTTATAATTTAAATAATAAATTTGTATTCAATAAAAAAGAAAAAGAAAAAGAAAAAAAAAAAAAACATACAATCCAGAAAAAAATAAAACAGGTAACACAGAATTTTTGCAAAAAATAAAACATTTCACTGCGCAATATGCTTATTTAAGTTTAATAAATTATTAAATTGTTAAAGTTGATTAGAAAATTATTAGACATCCTTTTATAATTATTACAATTTAATTAAGCCATTAAAACAGAATTCAAAATACTTTAAAGTTAAAACACACAATTTGGGGAAAATCAAAACTTTCATGATTTCTAAAAGGTTAATTAAAAGAAGTTTTGGAAAATCAAAACTGATTTTTAAAGGGCCCAACATAATGACATTATTTAAAATTTTCATGCAGTTTTTTGTTCTTCCTTTCAGGTGTCTTGCCACCATTCTTGTCCGTCTTACTTTGGGTGGCAGTGGTCGTGAGCACCTTCACGTTGTTTGTTCTTCCCCCGCGTGGAGGTATCCTGGCGTTCCTGGTCACTGTGATCTTCCGTTCTATTTACACTCTGGGCTTAGGACCCACACTGCTGCTTCTGGGGGCGGCCAACGTAAGGCAAATTCATTATCAACCATTCACGCTTCATTTAGCTCGTCAGCACTCTGCGTCCGTGAATTGATTAAATGTCAAAGTGTATTTTGAATGTATAAACCAACCGAACTCCTATTAGAAAAGACCAGCCACTAACACCTCGTGTTCGCTGATTAATCGCTAATACCGATTAATTACGAGAAGCCGCTCGATATCTGGCTAAATATGAACGATGGCATAAGAGGAACCGGTGTTGCCATTTTGCATCAGTGTCAGTTACGATGACAGAAGTGGCTGATGTGCTTGATGTGCGTTCAGATAAAAAATGAGAGCGATTTCATGCCTCTCTCCCAGCCAACTGGAGCTTCAGCCTTCAAACTGCTGACACGTCCCTCTGTTGTGTCAGTCTGTTTGCGTCTGCTCAAGCTGGCGTCTCCTCAACCATTATGGCACCACATGAAGAACCAACAGAGACATGTGCTGAAACAGATTCTAGGAGTCTGGGATCTGTTATACTACACGCCACTCGCCACGTCTTCTAGTGGTCGCCACAAACTGTGTTTATTCTCGCTGCAAGTGAACTCCTATATATTTTCTTTCAACTTGCTCATGGTTTTGAGGATGAGGGCATGTCACGCAACTGGCCATATTGGTGTCTGCCTAATGTGGCTAGCTTCTACCAAGATGCTTTTACTTTGATGCCACGAATTATTTATTTTCTGAACTACGTATGATTTACAGTTGAAGTCAGATGTTTACATACACCTTGCAGAATCTGCAAAATGTTAATTATCTTACCAAAATAAGAGGGATCATAAAAAATGTTATTTTTTATTTAGTACTGACCTGAATAAGATATTTCACACAGAAGATGTTTACATATAGTCCACAAGATAAAATAATAGTTAAATTTATGAAAATGACCCTGTTCAAAAGTTTACATACGCTTGATTTGTAATACTGTGTTGTTACCTGAATGATCCACAACTTTTTTTTTTTTATTTTATTTAGTGGCAGTTGTTCATAGGTCCCTTGTTTGTTCTGAACAGTTAAAGTGCCTGCTGTAATTCAGAAAAAAATCCTTCAGGTCCCACAAATTCTTCGGTTTTTCAGCATTTTTGTGTATTTAAACCCTTTCCATCAATGACTGTATGATTTTGAGATCTATCTTTTCACACTGAGGACAACTGAGAGAGTCATATGCAACTATTACAGAAGGTTCAAACGCTCACTGATACTCAAAGTTGAAGATCAGGGTAAATTTAACTTATTTAGTCTTTTGGGCAACATGTAAGTAAATTCTGTAGCTTTTGAAGGACAGTACTAAATTAAAAAATAGGATATTTATGCAATTAATAATAAGATAAAATGTACACATCCTCAATCTGTTCAAAAGTTTTCACCCCCCGGCTCTTAATGCATCGTTTTTCCTTCTGAAGCATCCGTGAGTGTTTGAACCTTCTGATATAGTTGCATATGAGTCTCTCAGTTGTTCTCAGTGTGAAAAGATGGATCTCAAAATCATACAGTCATTGATGGAAAGGTTTCAAATACACAAAAATGCTGAAAAATCTGTGGGTCTGAGAGTCTGTGGGACCTGAAGGATTGATCTGAAGAACAGCAGGCAGTTTAACTGTTCAGGGCAAACAAGGGACTCATGAACAACTATCACTAAACAAACGAAAAAAAAAAACACAGCTGTGAATCAGTTTGATTCCATTTGTACTGCAAAATATTAACTCAGAATTCTGAGAAAAAAGTTTAAAGGTAAAAAGTCTAAATTAATTTTTTTTTTTTTTTTTATTCTGTAGCGAAATTAGGTTTCTATAGAAAAGTGTTTGAATTGAGAGTGTTGAAACTTTTCATGTGCTTGTACAGATGCTAATGCTATAGCATTATCTTCTAATGTCTTTTCACAGTTGCTGAATAAAATCGTGTTCCTGGTTAGTTTTGTGGGGAACCAGGGTACGTTCACACGAGGGTACAAAGCAGTAATCATGGACGTCTTCTTCCTTCTGCACGTCAGTTATGTCATCGTTTGCATGCTGGGTCTGTTTGTACACGAATTCTTCTACAGTATCCTGGTACGTCTTCACACTGTTTGGAGTATATTTAGTAGTAAATAAAATTAATGATTTAATGCAGAGATTTAAAGTGTGTTCCAGGAATGCTTATTTTGACAGAAAAAAAGTATTTTAATGGCTGTCAAAGTAAAAATGTTAGATTAGGTCATAAATTAGGTAGGAGAGGAAATGATGTGACATGTGGCCAAGTATGGTGACCCATACTCAGAATTTGTGCTCTGCATTTAACCCATCCAAGTGCATACACACAGTAGTGACAACACACCCGGAGCAGTGGGCAGCCCTGGTTATTCACCCCCACCCACAACCTTTCAAGCCCTAACCATTAGGCCACGGCTGCCCCTAAGTAGTTAATACAATTTAACACATTAAGTGAATTTTATATTATTACTATTTCATTCTAGCTTCTAGACACTGGACAGAAATAATGAGGTTAATTGCAACTACTGTTAGTTTTTAATAGTAAGAAATAGTAAGATTTCTTAAAAATAAAAAAAATGTATACACTACTGCTCAAAAATTTGGGGTTGGCAAGACTTTTACTGTTTATGATAGTTTATTATGCATTTATCTGATCAAAAATATACGAAATGGAGAAGTGTTGTAAAATATATATTTTTATATTTTAAAATGTAATTTATTCTTGTGATAGCAAATCTAAATTGTTTAGCTTCCATTACTTCAATCTTGAGTGTCTCATGATCCTTTGTAATATGCTGATTTAGTGCTCAAAAAACGTGATGAAAGTTCCGCTTAATATTTTTGTGGAAAGTGGTTTCAGGATTCTCTGATGAATAGAAAGTTAAAAAACAGCATTTCTGCAAAAATATACAAGCCTTTTTTACATGTCAATTTAAAGGGATAGTTAATCCAAAAATGAAAATTCTGTCTTTACAGAATTTCTGTTGTTCCAAACCCATAAGAACTTCATTTTACTTCACAACACAAATTAAGATATTTTTGATGAAATCTGAAAGCTTTCTGACCCTGCATAGACAGCAACACAACTACTATGTTGAATTAAGTTGTTATTTTTGTTTTCTTTGCGCACAAAAAGAATTTTCGTACCACTGATGTCACATGGACTATTTTATCGATGTTCTTACTACCTTTCTGGGCACTGAACGTGTCATTTGTGTTGTTGTCTATGCAGGGTCAGAAAGCTCTTAGATTTCAGCAAAAATATCTTAAGATGTGTTGTGAAGATGAGCAAGGGTTTGGAACGACATGAAGGAGAGTAATTGATGACAGAATTTTCTTTTTTGGTTGGAACTGTCCCTTTAATGCAAATGTAATAACTGCTTTTTGGCTTTAGAGCGATGATAATTAAAATCTTATTTAATTTCAGAAACAACGTTTCTTTATAATATCCTCCTCTTTCTCTCTTCTATTCCCTCTAGTTGTTTGATCTTGTGCGAAGAGAGGAAACGCTCCTGAACGTAATGAGGAGCGTGACGAAGAATGGCCGCTCCATCTTCCTCACAGCTGTTCTGGCTATCATCCTGGTCTACCTCTTTTCCATTGTGGGCTTCCTGTTCTTTAAAGATGACTTCCTTATGGAAGTTGACCGCCTCCCTGCTTTAAGTAAGCACGAAGTGTACATGATGTCCCCGTCACGCTCTTCACTGTGGCGGCCTGCTGTGTTTCCAGCCGCACATTGCGTAGATCTTGTGGTTTTGGTCTTTCATTTCATATTTCCCAAATGTTCTGCATGGATGAAGTCATTATCATGTGCTAATGTGCAATGCTGCATAGCGTATGTGTAAACAGCTTAGTATGAATAGCACTAAAATGTCTCTTTTAGAGAGATTACCACATCTTTTATGTATTCGGTATGCACAGTATGCATACATGTGAACATGTGAATATGTGTTTGTGTACATGTGTTTATATGAACACACATGGCCATGTAGCTGTGTTGTGGTGAGAGAGGACCTGCTAGCACATGGCACCTGTTGCATAACCCAGCAGTGGCCACACTCCCTTATGTAATCACTTCCTCAGTGCACTGCATCGCTGTACAAGCACTGGGGACAGAAAGGGCACACGCATGCATGCGTGCACTGGAATACAACACATTTAGATTAATAAAACATTTCAGCTGTGGGAATGCAAAACCTTTGACTTTTGAATTGTTAAGCACATGCTATGAATGTAGATTTTGACTTTTTTTTACCAAAAACTGTATATAACTCATGAATATTTGTTTGCATTGTCTTTTAGAGAAGACAAATGTGAAGGATTCTATGAGCTGCCTGAGTGAGACCTGTTCTAACTCGCCTTTTAGTTCTCATCATGGTAAGTCACCATTTTTAGAGGCCCAAACATTTTAGGAACTTAGCCCACACTTAAAATGTACAAATATAGCAATATATGAAATATAGCACTTACTTTACCACAGTTTACCATATTGATCCATAAACCATACTATGAAATGGTTTGAGAAGCACGAAGTCTGCAGTGCTATTTTCATACAGCTGTGCTTGAGAATTGTTAGGCTGTAAAATCTTTAATTGGGTGATTTGAGTGTCACATTGAGAAGGACATCAAGAATAATTCATTTACTGTGTAACACTGTAGTTTCTCTTTTGATTTCACCTCTGTCTCACCCTTCTGCTTAATGTTCTTGCATAATCTCCAGTAGTGGTGAATCTTGTGTGATTTGTGTGCACGTTTATGGTTTTCCTAAGTGTTTGTTTGTAAAGGGCTGGTCCTGTGGATCTGTTATGGAGGTTAAGGTGCTGAGATGACCCGTGAGAGTGTGTGTATATGTGTGTGTGTTGAGGAGATGACTCATGCGCTGCTTTGTTCTGCTTTGCCCTGTGAGTCTTTAAAGATCACCTGCGCTTCTAGGTATCAACACGTGCGCTCTCTTTCTCTCTCACACTCTCACCCTCTTTCTTTCTTTTGACCTCTGCGGTCGCTCTCTGTGTCTCTCACTTACTCCTTACTTACCTTTCCAAGCTCATTCCTTCAGTCTTCCTGTCCTTCATACTTTGTGTCTTTTCTTAGTCTCTGTTTCTTTCAAAAGTATATATACATGTACTTTTAAAACTTGTGTATATATATATATATATATATATATATATATATAATACAGTGAAAATATACACTAGTGAAAATTTCTCTAATTTGCTTTAGATTAGANCTTTGTGTCTTTTCTTAGTCTCTGTTTCTTTCAAAAGTATATATACATGTACTTTTAAAACTTGTGTATATATATATATATATATATATATATATATAATACAGTGAAAATATACACTAGTGAAAATTTCTCTAATTTGCTTTAGATTAGAGGGATGGAATGATTTATAAACTGATTGACTGAACCAAGAAATGATAAAATCCTATATATATATATATATATCGAATATATATGTGAATAAAATGGAAATTCTTATATCTGAGTAGGTGATTCTAAATCTAAATATTGTAATGTTTATGTGTATTTATACATTTGAATAAATCTAAATAAATGTGTAAATAATTTTTTTTTTTTTTAATTATTATATGATGATGCATCTAAATTATTGAATTATGTATCTAAATATTTAGAAAATAAGTAAATTTACTGAATATATACTGTAGTTATAGTTCTGAATAGATCTAATATATCTAAATATGTAAACAAATACACATGTAAAAATGCTGAATATGTAGTTAGAATTGTAATTATAGTCATAAATATAAAAAAGTACAAAAATACTAAATGTATATAGTTATATTTCTAAATGCAAAATTATACATCTAAAATAAAAATACAAATTTTGAACATATAGTTATACATCTAAATAGATAATTATATAACTAAATTAGTGCTGTCAAATCAAATAATCTTAATCACATCCGAAATAAAAGTTTGTTTACATAATGTATGTGTATACTGTATAAATAATGTATATTATATATAAATAGAAATTACGTATATTTCTTAAATACCATTAACACACATATTATATAAAAACAAACTTTTATTTTAATGCAATTAATCGTGATTAATCGTTTTGACAGCCCTTAATATATTAATCTTAATATATAGAAAATACGTAATTATGCTGAATGTATAGTTATAGTTCTGAATGTTATATGTATCTAAATATGTAAATAAATACATATGTAAAAATGCTGAATATATGGTTAGAATTTTGAGTATATATAATTAGACATCCAAATATAAATAAATATACAAATAAAAATTCTGAGTGTACATATAGTTAAAATTCTGAATAGATAATTATGTAAGTAAAATCTTGAATATACAGTTATAAATTAATAGATAATTATACGTCTAAATATAGAAGTAAAAATCCTTAATGTATAATTATAAATCTGAATGGATAATTATTTATCTAAATATATAAAAAAATAGGTAATTATACTGGATGTATAGTTATATTTCTGAATAGATTGTGTCTAAATGTAAATAAATGTGACATTATACTAATTTAATTAAATATAATTAAACATCCAAATATATAAATAAATCCTGAATATACAGTCATAAATTTGAATAGATAATAATACATCTAAATATAGAAGTGAAAACCCTCAATATAAAGTTCTAAATCTGAATATATGTTTGAAACTGTTGTTTTATCAGTGCCTGTATATGTTGTGTGTGTGTGTTCATCCCAGTGGAAGAAGAGGATGAAGACGGTACAGAGCGTGTGTGTGACACCCTGCTGATGTGCATCATTACGGTTCTGAACCATGGGCTGAGGAACGGAGGAGGAATCGCAGATGTTCTGCGCAAGCTTTCCAAAGAGGTGAACAGAATATCATCAGCACAGCACACTCAGACATGGGATACGCCAATAAATCCTTTCCAGCGTCACTAATACTGTCAGTATAATCCATGTTTAAAGCTCTGGAATCTGCAGGCATCTGTACATCATGCTTTTACAGACCCCTGCATTCGGTTATACTCTCTCTGAGCATCTGTCTGTACGCTTTGAACCGTTATAAAATCAGTCACGCCAGCTTCAAAGGGTCTTTTTTTAGGGATGATTGAAAACTGTGGATCAATAATAGATAAAAACTGTATTTTTGAGTACTATAGGTCTTTTTTTGGTGAAAATTGCTTTTAGAGATGAAATACAGTATATATTGTATCAGTGTATATATATAAATATGTTCATTCATAACCCCCATACTGTTGCTCCTCAGGAGCCCATGTTCCCGGCACGTGTCGTGTATGACCTCTTGTTCTTCTTCATTGTCATCATCATTGTGTTGAACCTCATCTTCGGTGTGATCATTGACACATTCGCTGACCTGAGGAGTGAGAAACAAAGAAAGGAAGAAATTCTGAAGACCACCTGCTTCATTTGTGGTATGTCTTGTTTGAAGGAAACCTATTTTGAGAAACAGGAGGTTAGCCTATCATAACAGTGATCCTTGCTGTAAAACACAAAGATATTTAGCAGAATGTGTAAGCTGCTCTTTTCCACAAAAATATTTTTAAAGTAGCAGAGTCTGTGGTCATTGAAAACCTCGCAATTAATCGCATCCACAATAAAGATTTGTGTTTACGTAATATGAGTGTGTACTGTATGTATG
>JAHKKF010513354.1:1226-6226 GCA_019740295.1 Labeo calbasu
AAATAATATGGTTAGAAAGACACACCAATTTGCAATTTCTAGGAGCAAAACAAGCTGTTTTGTACAGTTAAAAATAGTTGGACACGGATGAGACAGAAAGCCAGACCCACAAACTTTACAAATGCACGCTCTCACGGGGAAAAAAAAACAATTACTAAAAATCACTTAAAGAGAGAGTTCAGACAACCCTCAAGTTGTTCCAAAGCTGTATGAGTTTCTTTCTTCTGTTAAACTCAAAGATGATATTTTGAAAAATACAATTGAAGTCAATGGCTACTGTCATGTTTGGAATATCTTCTTTTGTAGAATGTATTGAAGCCCGTTTCTAGCATTGCATGTGTGTATATATGTGTATATATATATATATAGAGAGAGAGAGAGAGAGAGAGAGAGAGAGATAGTTAGTGACTTTATCTCACAGTCACAATTCTGACTTTTTTTCTCGCAATTGCGAGTTATAAAGCCAGAATTGCGAGACATAAATTCAGAATTTTTTCAGAATTGTGAGGTATAAACTCACAATTGCAAGTTATAAAGTCTAGTTTTGAGGGGGACTCATAAGAATTATAAAAATCAAAAATCTGGGGTTTATTTCTTGTAATTCTGGCTTTATAAATCACAATTGGGTAATTCAGTGTCAACTCAACCAGAGGTCAACTCAAATTTTTGATTTTACTAATATTATTTCTGAAGAAAAAAGGGCAATTTTCACCTGAGATTCAAAGCCAAATTACTGGGGGCTAAAAATGACTTCAGAAAGATGACAGCATCATTATCTTATTTTCACACAGAGACTGGTAGTTCTTTTAGTAAAATCTGTTGACCTTAGCAATCTTTGTTGCATTATGTGCCAGTGGTGACTTTTCAAGTTTTTTCTCCAAAGTTTGCATGCCTGTAACTCAAGAAGTATTAAAGTTATCTTAATGCCCTTTTAGATATTGGGTCTTAACAAACTTTCCTTTTGGCATCTTACATTTTAAGTCCCTATATAGTTCGGTTCCAGAGATATTGGAATTTCAATATGGCTCCAGGAGTAAACCATTACATTGTACACACATTCAACAGTCAAAAACTAAATGTGGGTCACTTTGCAAAAAGCATAATGCTTTTTTTTTTTTTTAAAGAGGAATGTCTGAAGAACAAATAATGTTGAAACTAGAGATGTTTCCTTCTGTCAAGACAACTGCATTGAACATACCTGTCTGAGTGCCATATATATTCTTTTTCCAAAGTTTGCACGTATATAATGCAAGAAGTACTAAAGATGCCAAAATATGATTTTAGATTCTAGTTCTTAATAAACTTTTCTTTCAGAATCCTCACTTTTAAGGTCCTACATCATTCAGTCCCAAAGATATGGGGAACTCATTGAGGCTTCATGTCTAGATTGTTGAATATTACCCATTTTCAGTGGTTGAAAACTCAATGTTGGTCACTTTGTATACAGCCGATACTCATTTTATTAAAAAACAATGTCTTAAGAATAAATAATGTTGAAATTAGAATTGTATCTTGTTTCCCTAATGACAATTTTAATTTTTGGTGACCTTTGCCTTTGGGTAGCTTGGGTTAGGAGTTGGATATACCAAAGAAGCCTATAAACACATAAGTATTTGAAATACATTATTTTTTTTAAGATATACAAGTTGGGTCATTTTAATTCGATATCATACCAAATGTAGTTATTTAGATTCAATTCACATGGTATATTTCATAGATTTCAGAGCTTTACTCAATATTTTTATAAATAAAAAATGTTTTAGAGGCTCTTTTATCATTTATTCACCTTTATGTCTCTTCAGGTCCGGATGAGTTATTTTTGTGGAACAAGATATTCTGAACAATGTGTCAACTGATTCTGGCCATTCAATTAAAGTCATTGTGGAACAAAACGACATTGATTTTCATTGCACTGACAGTTTTCGAAATATCTTCTTTTGTGTTCCAAAATTGCCATGAAGTAGGTCAGTAAATTTACTATGGCATCATTTTAAGATATTTGAGAGCAAAACCTCGCCTCATTTCACTACCGCCTCGTTCCTTTGATTGCCAACTGGGCATGAGAGAGAAGGGATACAACCGTGATTGCTAATTGCTATATATAAAATGACTCTTTACTAGGCCTGAAATCTGATTTGTCTATATGAATGCTACACAACAAGGCCGTTGATGCACATGTCCTGCCAGTGAAAAAATCACATTACACACCACCTACATCCCTGGCTGACCGAACCGTAAGCATGTCCACCTTTTGATTATTGATTTTGTTGACTGCAGTAAACAGCGTCAGTAAGACTTACCACTGACCGAGCAAATGCGCTTAGCAAAGCCGTTTTAGCGACTTTACCCGCTTCCCCAGTGCATTTTGAGCCCTACACGGCCAGATAAAGATGCACAGAGACAGACAGCAACATTTGAAGCTCTCTCCACGGGGTCACGTGTGTGCCCGCACGCGTAAAGCCATGTATCCGCGTTGTTGAACTGTGAAGGGGAGAGCGCCTCGAGGCCAGACGCTGATGGGGACCTTTCAAATCCCATTGCGTTGTCTCAGTCCTTCATTTTCCCATTGCATTGCCATGGAGGCAGATAACATGCTCGAGTAAAGGTTACAACGCACGCTGACATTTCTGCTGAAACCAACAACTACTAGATTCTTAATAATAGTGGCCCACTTTGTGCCCGTCGTGTATGTGTGGTCATGTCTGTGTGTGAGCAGAAAGAATATGAGAAGGAATGAAGAAGGTGAAGAGTCTGAATCACAGCGCTTACCAGGAGTCTGACTTTCTTTACAGTACTTTAAAGCAGTGACACACAAAAATGGGAATTGGATGTGTTCTGATGCTAAATGGAAGGTAATAAAATGCAACTAGCCATATGATCACGCACAATTATGACTGGAAAATAAATAAGCTAATAAAAAAGGGATGAGACTTCCCATATCTTTATTGTTGTTGTCAAAGGTCATGTGATTTTTAAATTCTCATTACTTGGTCAGAATGTAAAATTTTACACAAATTTGAATGCATTTGCTAACATTTATTCATTAAGATCTTTGTTAAAATTAATATTTATATAATTAGATTAGCAGAGAAGACTTCCCAGATCTGTCATTGTTGAGGTCAATGGTCATGTGATTTTTAAATGCTCTATTTCCCACAAAATTGAATGTTTATATAATATTTGTATAATTAGATTAGCTGCGATTTTTAAACTCTCTTCACTTGATCAAAATGTAAACTTTCACAAGTTTGAATTAAAAATGTATTTGTAAAATGTATCTATTAATATTTTTATGTTAAAACTGACATTTAAAATACTTCAAATATCTTTCATTGTTGATGTCAAAGGTCATGTGATTTTAAAATGCTCATTACTTGATTAGAATGTACTTTTCACAAAATTGAATTAAAAATATATTTGCAAAGATTTAACAATAGTTGCTAAAATTTCTATTTATATAATTAGATTAGCTGTGATTTTTCAACTCTCTTCAGTTGATCAAAACGCAAACTTTCACAAATTGAATTAAAAATGTATTTGCAAAAATGTATGTATAAATATTTTTATTTTAAAACTAATATTATATAACTAGTAACTAATTCTTATTACTTGATCTGCCTGTAATATTTTACACAAAATTGAATTTAAAATGTATTTGCAAAATGTATTAATGAATTATATAATTAGATTAGCAGAGAAGTTCCCATATCTTTCATTGCTGATGTTGTTTAGACTGTAACATTATAAACAAAACTAATTAAAATGGGTTTTTTTTTAGACTTTAATTTTTTTTATTATTATTACTGTTGTCAAAGGTCATGTGATTTTTAAAATGTCATTACTTGATCAGGTTGTAACATTTTACACAAAATTTAATCAAATGCATTTGCAAACTTTATTACTTT
This sequence comes from Labeo calbasu, assembly GCA_019740295.1. Lineage (NCBI taxonomy): Eukaryota > Metazoa > Chordata > Actinopteri > Cypriniformes > Cyprinidae > Labeo > Labeo calbasu. The sequence goes on from JAHKKF010513354.1 coordinate 5,132, forward strand.
TTGTTAAATTTAATATTTATATAATCAGATTAGCAAAGAAGTATTCAAATATCTCATCATTGAGGTCAAAAGTCATGTGATTTTTAAATTCTCATTGCTTGATCAGACATTTTACACAAAATTAATTTAAAAAAAAAAGTACATTTATAAAATTATTATTTTTATGTTAAAATTACTATTAATATATTAGAGAAGACTACATCTTTCATTTTTGATGTTAAAAGGCATGTGCCAAATGAAACACTATGGTATTTTGGCACAAATTCAGTTGTCATTTGGTATAAGTTCATTAAATTAACAAAGAAACTCGCTTTAAAAAAGAAATCTGCCAATTTTGTCCTACTGTTTTTTCCATTTACTTTCATATGATAAAGACACAGTCACATCGACATTCAATATCCACTGTTCAGATGGAGAGCGGCACCTGATGAATTTGCCAAATGAAACAGTATTTAATGAGAATGTGTGACTTTAATGTTTTTATTTTATTATAATTGTCTCATAAAAACAAGAAGGCAACTCCTGTGTCCCAATGGTGTTCAGGCGTGACTACATTAACAATACAGCACAGCCTCAAATGCCTAGAAGTACATTAGAAAAGTTAATTCTCTTGCTCTTTAAAATAAAAAAAGCACATATTTCTAAGGCCTGTAAGTTAATTAAAAAGAAAGCCTTGCTGAATATCCCACAATGCACTGGGGTGAGTGATAAGAGCGAGCAGGCTAATTTGACTGAAACTGGGATAACAAAATGATGTGTGGAAAAAAAAGTGCAAATGGAAAGTGCTCTAATCGGGCCCAGTCGTGCTGTTTGTATGCGTGCGGTTTGCGTTCAGACGCCATTAGGTTCGAACCACTGCACCACGAGACGTTCACAGATGCTTATTTCTTATCTAGCAGGGTTTAAACACCAGTGTGTGAGAATTGGCATCATGATATTATATAATCATGCTTCTGATTCCAAATAAACACACTATTTTTGCATACTGTATCCCATTAAGCAATGCATTCAGCTTGACCTTTTAGGCGCATTCCGAACCAGAAGAACAGCAACCAAGAACTTGATCAGACTGAAATATTTTTTAGTTGTTTTTAA
>JAHKKF010513354.1:8726-30864 GCA_019740295.1 Labeo calbasu
AAAATAGATGAGAGGAACAGAAGCAGAAAAACGGGGTTGGGTGTCTGGGAACGGTTAGATGGGAACCGTCTGAAACCTACGATAGCTTTAATTAACAGTGAAATTTGTAATGCTGTTGAACTGTTGAAGGTCCATCAGATGCCATTTTTATTGTTTCCACCAAACGCTAATCTACAAGAACTCTCTGCTCATTAAGGGTGCATTTATTTTATTAAAAATAGAATAAAAACAGTAATATTGTGAAATTTAATTATTATAATTTTCAATTTGAATACATTTTAAATTATAATTTATTTCTGTGATGCAAAGCTGAATTTTCAGCATCATTACTTGAGTCTTCAGTGTTACATGATCCTTCAGAAATCATTCTAATATGCTGACTTGCTCAATTTGTATAGATTATTGTTGGTGGTCTTTTAATAAAGGTTTTTATTATTTATGTTGGAAATAGTTTTTGCTACTTTTTCTTTACATTTTTTTTTATTTCTGACTAAGAAAAACTGACCAGATGAAGAGATCTTGGTAGACAAAATGTTACTAACTTTGTAAAAGCAGTATTTTTTAGATGTTGGACACACTTGCTGTCTCGCAAACTGTGGCGAGATGTCTTAAGGGACCGCTGTTCCAGGTTGGAGACCGATAAAACACAAAAGTTGCAAAGGGACGTCTATTATCATCCTCTGCGGCTGCTTATCTGTCTAAATGTGTGACTTTGGGTCAATGCAATCAGTTCTGGGGGAATGGAAGTGAGCCTAAATTTAACGGCCTTTGTTTACCTTATCTCACGAGCGCGGGTAATTCTTTCACTGCCGCCACAGACCAGAATGACCAAAATGTAAAGTTTCTCTTCTCTTAATCAGTGATCCAGCCATTCTTGTAGGTTTGGTCTAATGTGATTTTTTACTGCCAATCAACCACAAAAACATTTGGATTCGGTACTTTAACTAAATAATAGTCTCACTTGAGACTGACTACATAAAGTATGGATGAATATTTTATATGGATGGATTGCAATGGATGATTATTTAACTAGTCACCCAACAACCAAAAGCATGAGTTTAAACCTGAAAGTATCCTATTTATTAAAGATTTCCAAACAATAAATGCAAACAGAAAATAAATTAGTGTAGGATTTACATTGGAAAAAAAATTCACTCTGAAATTTCCCAAATAACTACAAAAAAAATGACAAATAGTATTTTGGAAAAAAAAAAAAGAAAAAAAAGATTACCCGTTTAAAAAAAAATTATATAATATATATATATATATATATATATATAATTTTTGTATTTTTTGTATGAAAAAAAAAAGTTTTTTTGAGAAGATTCAGATAAATGGTCGATCAAAGTGTGCTTTTTTCCAAGTACTAAATCAACTTTTACATTTAGTTACGTCCAAATGATCTGATTTGTACACCAGATTCTAAAAATTCAATTATTTTGTTCAGATTACTGATTGGATTCATCTTCTGTAACCTATTTCAGCTGGAAAATACCCCCTTAATATCATTCTAGGTCTTTGTGACCCCTACAAAGGTCAAACCCAAACAGCTATAAATTATTTCCATTTTCACCAAGATTAAGCAATAACGATGAGGAGATTACATTTATGATTGCAATGATTTTTCTTTTCACTCTCTAAACCCATGACCTATGGTAGCACCTTGGGGTAGCATGTAAATACCATTTTGTTATATTTCAAAGTATCATAGTTTTATCGTCCAATGACATCCTGTACCATGGTACTTTTTTGTAAGAGAAATACATTGACATAATTGCATAATAACGTCTAAAATATTTTAATGGAACCATGAGTCATTATTTCAAAGGAATTATCAACAGTATGAGGAATATGAATATTCATAGTACAAAGTTTAATGCATACTACGGCCGACGATTTCTATTGAACAAATCGAAGTAACTTTAGTACACAAAACAAAGACATTTCTAAAGACCATCATAGACAATCAGGTCAAAAAACATCTAGAACGCCCTATCAACAGCATAACAACATGCCAACAACCAAGCTAAACACCTTAGCAAACGAACATATCCACATCTGATCAAAGCTAACGTAATTTATGCTAAGTTTATGCTAAGTGTTTCCAGCTCAGACAATTAGTATTAAACAAGCGTTTTATATCTGCTGTGTCCACATATTATACAAATGGTTTGAACTAGATGTTACCACACTCGTCTTAGTACACTTGACAATGTGCTTCTACTGTCATCTAGTGGCCCTACAGAGTAATTTCAGACCGTTTGTGGTGATTTTCGCTTACAGTGACATGGAGAACAACAAATATCCAACAAAACCGTCATCTTACCTTCATACAAGGCTGCACTCTATTGATTTTCCTCACATTTTGTATTATTCCTCACAGTTTTCTGCAGTTAATTTAGTTTTCTGCCCATATCTGATGTATATCTAACTGGAACAAAAAGTTTGGTGAGGATGTATCGAACGCCTTATTTAATATTTCTAAACCTTCAACTATGATTTGCTATTCAGATCAGGTGGTATTAGGGGGCGGGGCGTATTGAAACTAGAGAACGTTTAATTGGACAAAATTTGCATATACCTGAACTTTTTCCAAAAAAGATTTTGGAAAGTTGATTTTGAAAAAGTTGATTTTGTTAAATTTAAGCGCATATGTCTGCTAAACATTGATTTTGATAAATTATGGAGTACTCTAGCAATTAAATGAGCTAAAATCCAATAGATATGGAATAAAAGCCACAAAACCTCAATCTGATTTTACCAACTTGATTAACTTCATTTTGATCTTTGATTTTTGAGTTCTACATTCAAAATCTAGCCAACATAAATTATGTTGTTGTGATATTTGGATGCTAAATTGCTATCTTTTTGCATTTATTTGCATACTAAATTGTGATTTTGTGCATTTATTCATCTATAGCAGCTTTTACACTATAAAGATGGTGTCAGATACAGATGTGAAAGATGTTGAAAGTGTGGAAGGCAACAAATGTTCTGCTCTGATGTGGCATTTCTTTTGCATACAAGCATTGACTGAAACCAAAAAATAAAAATTTACTTTCACACTCTCTGCCTAACAAGCTTTTTTGTTAGAGTATCTTACAGTAAATTAAATAATTCTTAACCATGCTGTTTGTTTAACAGACATTTTAGGCAGAGAATTATAAATGCAATCATAATGGAAAACAAGAAAAAAAAATGCAGACTTATTAATATAACACAATTTGTCAAAATAGTTTATATTTCATTTACCATTACATTTCAATGATTTATTTGATTTGTTGATGCCGTTTATGAATCAATTTGATTAATATTAATAAAATCAACATTCATTTGCATTCTCAGGGTTTTGCACGTTTGATGTAAACAAACACTCAAAATTAAATTGCATCTTGATTTTAAAAAATCACCGTATATTATAAAGTTTAGCTAGCAAGCATGGAAGCACAGTCATTTAGCACACACTTCATCTGAAACTACTTCAAGTACATTTGCTTAGGGCACAGTCGGCCTGTAATGTTAAGTGCACATTGGTAATGTGTTGTCCCTTGTGTTTATTAATTCAGAAAGCTTCAGGTGACCCGCCCTGAGCTTTATCCACCATCATCTTCTAGTCATTTCTGTCATGTAAAAGTCTCTACAGGTACTGGTTTCTGGCACTGTTCTCCTTCCCAGCCTGGGAAACACTGGCACCTGAAGTTGGCTGCAAATCCACGTTCTCCTTCAACCATCCTGAACCTCCTGTGAGCTACATAAGACGGACCACTGGTAACAGTCCCGGGCAGCTTAGTTCTGGGAACGATGGACCATTCGGCTGGGTCCAGATGCAGGTAGGCCGCACCGTTCGGGTCTCTCCTGATACAACGGCCCCGGGACGTGCACACGGTCTGACTGCAGAGGAATGCCGCCTCCGTCACGTTGACGATGTAACGGCCGAGCGTTTCGTCAAGATAGTCCCGAACCGCTACACAGGCCTTCTGCACAGAGGAGAGGAGAGGTCAGGGTTATTTGTTGTGTTTATGTGTACAATTTATATGTGCAAGTTAAAAAATTATATAGAGTTAAGGTCAAAAAAATGTAACTCTAAATGCAAAATAATGAACATTTTGCTGATTCTGTAAGGTGTAGGCCTATGTAAACTTTTGACCTTAATTGTGAATGTATAAAGGAAAGTGTGTATTTTAGATATGGCAGCTGGTGAGTATAATTTATATTTAATTACATTTTAGTAATATATACAATTTAATTATTTAATTTACAAGAGTGTATATGAATGCTGCAAATTACTGCTTGACATGAATTTAAATGAATTTAATTTCTAATTTTTATAATTATTCGTTCCAGTGTTAGTAATCATATATTTCTGAAACAATTTGAATATCTAAATATTGATCAGATAAAAAATGAACTTGCAAAAGCTACTCAGTTGCTTCTGTTTGTATAAATAATGAATTATAAATAATAATAAACTATTGATAACGATAAATGGTTTTTGTAACACTGCAAACCATGCAGCTTTTCTGTTTAACTAAACTTTGAATTTTTAAAGTGTTATTTCAGTAATTTAGGTTTTACTCTTATATCATGAGTTTTCATTTTAATTTTAGTTTAAGTCTCAGTATTTTTGTTACAAGCTTTTTTTTTTCTTTCAATTTATTTTAATTTTAATAATTTTAGTAGTCCAATGTAAACATTTACATTTTATTTTACTTTATTTTTTTATAAAAGGACATGAATCTGTAACAATTACATATTTTATGGTCAAACTTACTTCGAACTTTACTTCTTTTGTATACTGTAAAAAGATACGTGCTTGTGCACCTGCTTTCATGTGTTCACATGAGAATGTGTTAACGCCGGAACAATTCTAGTGTGACAGCAGTTTCCATATGAGTCATTTTTTCTGATCTGAGAAAAACTTGTCAATGCATAATGTACTTCAGCTCTCTAGCTAACCACTAATATATAATTATCAGAAGTGTATGAGCGCATTTGTAACAATCCCAATCACTGCAACCTTCGTTTGGGAGTAGTTTCCATCTCCCCACAGCACGACACCAGCAGCTCCTAGAGCGACGCTCTCACCGATAGTGTGCACCAAGTCCTCCTGAAACACAAACGAGTGACACGTGAAACATTTTTGTTAAACTATATATTATAGCCCTTTCATTTTTATTCATAGATCAACTTATTTTATTTTCAGTAGTTTCTGTGTCTGTTCAAAAATGCATCTTCTATCATTCTTAATGGTTTTAATTTCAGTTTCAGTTTTAGTTAACTATAATACCTTTGATGCTACCCTGACTAAACAGATATAAAACAAGTAATAAAGGTGAACAGGCCTTCACTTTGTGCTGACCTGTGAGAGAAACTCCATGGAGTATGTGTAGGCGATCCTGGCGTAGGGGAAGACAGATGGAGGTCGATGGGTGGTCTGTTCCCTCACCCTCATGGCCTCCAGGATACGATGGCGGCTGTACAGCAAGATATCCCGTCCGCGGCCCCGGAGTCCGAGATCCAGATAGATATCAGGGTACAGGGCCGAGCTGACGTTCCACAGCCAGGCCAGTTTATCATTCCTCTTCATCTCCAAAGGAGGACACTCACCTGTGTACGTCTCGTTCTTCTTGTACTGATAATTATAGCAGCAGGGGAAGCCATAAAACCCCCATAACCCTCCAGGACGCTCTCTGCGGCCCAGTTTCAACGTCTCCTCCATAAAGGCCCGTGAAGCATCCTCGAATTCACTCACAGCTTCCTTTTCTATCTGATCCGGCTTCCAAGTAGGATGTTTGGCTTTCACTAAAGCCCTGGAGCCATTCCAGTAGATTTCCTTAGCGTCCCAGTTACGTTCCCACAGAGGCCTCCACTTTTCCCAGTCGATGACAGCCAGCCCGTGAAATCCCTGATCTGGGATGTCAGTCCTCAGGTCACCGTCAGCCTTCCAGAGGTGCTGGTCCAGGCTGGCGTTTTGAGGAACGCCTCCAAACATTGGTTCACCGCCAATACCATAGTAAGGATACTGTCCTAACTTATCTGAGTAGAAGATAGTGATGTTGTCACCCATGAAGACCTGGTCATGGTTGTACACGATGTCAAAGACACTCAAGTCCAGCTCGACCCCAAAATGAGTTGTGCAGCGCTCCGTTGGCGCGTTCCATACGGAAAAAAACGGGAGCTGGGTGAGGAGGGAGGACTGACGGCCGAGAACGGATGCGAAGCAGATGGCGAACACCACCAGAGGACACGTCCCACATCCATGCCTGTCCATCCCTGGAAAAGGTGACACGCTGGACCTGCAATGATGGGAACGCAAAGCGTTTAGCATCCAACTCCACATCTGATGTCACATGAGCCAAGGCAATTTAAATGGAAATGAAGCCGAGCTACAGTCTAATTTCAAAAGGTAATTTCAATGATGAGAGACAATTTTTTTGAACAAAGGTATACTTTATCCTGAACAACTCATTATCCATAATAATCATCCACTTCAGGAAACACTACATTAAGTGTGTGTGGTGTGCAGACCTTTCACCTGAAATGTAATTTTATAATGTACATGATTTTTTATTTCAGTGTAAAACAGAGACAAGCAGAGAAGACAGTTACTTACAAAAAATGATTAACATCATTATTTAACACTACTAACATTTTGGGTGTGTTACTATGGTAATACTGTGGTATTTTAGACACTATCATGATGGTAATTCCATAATATCCAATGAAACATCTAAGAGTATCACATTAATGTCATGATATCATGATATAAAGCGTTCTAATAAAAACAGAAGTACCAAAAAGTACACTTTCACCTCTATCTTTCAGATGAATTGTAGTACCATGATATATTTCAAAGCACTTATAGCATTTTATCAGTCCTTTTTGTAAAGGAAGTGTCCGAAAAACATGGTATTACCATGGTACTTTTATGTTAGTGTTGGCCACCATGGTAACTTTAAACAAAACTTAAGTTAAAAACAGGCATTACATTGTCAATATCTGACAAGATAAGTGTAGATGTTTACGATTATTAGAATAATTATCGTTAAACACATTGTGTTGTTTATATTTCGAATGGGTTAAAAAGAGGAACTGTGACTTTTCTTAAGAAAACCGACAGAGACCAAAAATGTAGACACAACTCACACTGTTTACATAATGAAATACACTCGTTCAAATCATATGAACATAAATTGTACTTACTTATGCAGTAAATCTTCACAAATCACTCACGAAATAAATGGTTTCAGCTTCACCCGTGACCCTCCCTTGTTAAAAGCCGAACGTCCCCTGTTTAACCAATAGGAACGAGGGGCGGAGTCTAAGGAAGAGCGTCGAGACGTTCACACGTGAACGTCGGTCCGTAATATAAATACAAGCGCCAAAGAATACAATAGTACGTGTTCAAAAACCAAGGTATCAGAACATGGTAGTAGAGAGTGGTACTTTTTTAGTAGTGTATCAAATTGGAGCACTTTATACACTAACGAGAATATGAAAGTGAAAAGAGTTAAATCTAGATACTTTTTTGTTGTGTTTGTTTTTAGAAAATTGTGCTTTCTAAGTCATTTATCACCTATATTTCTAACATATGCCTATGTAAGGTAGGACATATTAGCCGTATTCAGTTTTAATGTCTTTTATAGGACAAGACTCAACACAGTGCTCCCTTTAAACCACTTATCCTAAGCATAAAAAGTATAAGATTACTAGACCGCAGCGATATCATATTTTTGCATATGTTTGGTGGTTATATATTTAAAATATCATTGTAAATGCCATATTACTGCCTATAGTACCACTATTGTACTTCTTTGGAAAAACTGCTTTAGGGTCATTCCTGTTATCCAGTGACTTTTCTGTCTCAGTGATTTAATGACTCATATTTTCTCTAAAATTAATCACATATTTATAAGAAATGACTTAAATTATATATTTATGTCTTCTTTGTCATCTAAACAGAGATAATAGACATTAAATATACTATTTTGTTTTTTACACACCTTTTAATTGATATATGCATTCAATTTTTTCGTATCCTCAGTGCAAAGTAATCAACGTCTGCAAGTAATATAAACCATGAAATGATAAAAACCTCAGAATATTTTTAAATTATGTTATAGACTAGGTTACTAGATTTATACATATAAATAATAATAAATAAATGTGAAACTATTCTTTTATCGTGTTCCTAAAGTCATCTTCCACCCTGTTAGCAAAATAGACTACAAATCCATTGAGACCATTTTCAGGATCTGATACTGTTCATTTTTTTTCACTGGAATTCAACTGTACAAACTGAGGTAAGTGTTAACTCTCATTCCTACCCTTTTTTTTTAGTTTTTTAAATGTTATCCTGCTTGTTACACTTTTAAAGTTCCACCCTGTTAGGGACCCTTTTAGGTTATGGAGAATGCTTGTCTGGTCAAAAAAAAAAAAATGTAAAAACATATTTGACATAGTTATAAAAGATGTATTTATTTGTAAAAGATTAGAGAGCTAAATGTTGATCACTCAAAGAGCTACGGCTAACTTATTTAACAGGGTGGAATGTGAAACTAACAGGGTGGAATTTCTAATAGAATAAACAGTATTTATTTTATGTTGCAAATATTGTGTGTATGTGTATATTATATATTTAAAATACTGTGCAGAACCCTTAAGCTCCCAGGTCTCTGGTAGTGTACCCAAGGTTGAAGGAAGATAAATTAGGACAGTAGCATTCAGCTAAAGTGGGACATCTTATATTTAAGTAAAATATAATATTTAGCTTGTTTTCCAGAAAATGTCACAAACTGTAGGCAGAAGACAGGGAAAGAAAAAAAAATAGGAACAGATATTTGTAGATATTAACGTTTTGTGCATAAAGGGTGCCTGTAAACAAGGGCATCACTGTCCATTACTGTTGTTTGTTAATATAGTTAAACCAAATGAATTACAGAATCTATATTTTAATCAGTTATAAAAAAAAAAAAATCATTTTTATGTCTGTCCTCTCTTAATTGTAATTATTTCTCTAGTCACCTGAACAGAGAATTGCTTTGCCTCTTGTCATCATGACTGATTGTGATAAAGAACCACATAGGTTTTTTTTTTTTTTTTGTATTGTTTTGAAACAATATTATACAGGTGCAGTTCCACACATTACAGATGGCAAACCATGCAGGACAATGATGGTAAGCTCATCCACTGTTATAACACTGGTGTTCCACTCTGTTATGCTTCATTCCACCCTGTTAGACAAGTCATTTTAAATAATATTTTGACAGCAACATTAAATATTTGGCATACTTTTGTCTTATTTTGTGAGGAGCATTAACAGCATATATATGTTTTTTGAGCAAAGTATTATTTACCATCCTGTTGACAAAAATGGGCATAAAAAAGTACTTGTACTTAATAATCAAGACATATTCTATTTATCAATAATTGTTTTCTTATTGTTTCAAGAATAAAAAAATACTATTATGGCATAAGGGACATATACCATACAAGAAAAGCTCATTATTGTTTAACATTTACATTATTAGCATTTTTTCGTGATACCTATGTATATGACCCTAACAGGGTGGAATACTTTCACAGCCAGTGTCTGAACAATCTACCCAATTATCATTTTGTTGAGTCCTTGAGCCATGTAGATGCTTTCCATGTAGATGGCTTGTCATTTATGGTCATGTGGGTAACAGCTTTTCAAGATGATGACTTGAATTCTCAAAAACAAGGAAGCAATTTTCGAATCTCTTATCTTGATAGTCAGAAAACATCATTGCATGAAAAGAGATAAAAATTAAGAAATGGGAACCGAAAGTTACAATCGTGGGTAACACCATAAAACACTGCTTGTTGCAGCTGCACGCAAAGCAACTTAGTCATTTCTACAGTGATTAAAGATTAACAAACACACCATGTTTCATATTGCTTCCGATTCTATTTTGAGTAAACGCTCACAGAGTTAAAAGCAACAAATATAACTTCTTGGTTTGTAAACCCTGTAATTTGGGCTGGTCCTTGTGCTGAGCAGACCCAATGGTTGTAGTCTCATTCATTTCCTCCATTTAGTTTGTTCTTTTTTCCTCAGAAAAACTTCCAGTTGAGAAGAACTGAATGGTTACTGGGCAAAATACATTTGAGGCAAAAAATGTGAAAAGAAATGAACATTCTTTAAAATAAATGCACAAGCTTACGAGTCAGTTTTTTTAATCAAACACAGAAATCATTTTGATCAAATATAAAACAATTTCTCTGTGCATCACACTTTCTAAAAAAGCAAAATCTAATTCTCAATAGTTTCACAATTGTTTTGGCAATTTAAAGATGTAATGCAAATGCTTCTCTCACAGTCCAGTGCCTTTTTCACACATGAATATAAGCGCCATCACATATCTCTCATAACCATAACAATCACTGTTTCAACACTGACAGAGATGCTGAACGAAGCTAAAAAAATGTCCGTAAAAATATATGCTGATTTGGCAACAGTTAAATTAGTCCATGAAACAGTAAAAACAAAGAGGATACTGTCCAAAGTTGCAAAATACTTTTAAATAACAGGATATAAATAACTGTCAGTTTTTTTAATTTTTGCCTTTATAGAACAGGACAGGGATGGGAAATGGGGGTTATGATCAGGAAATGACACACGAGCCAGATTCAAACTCAGGTCAGCCAGCATAAGCATCATTGCACGACACGCATCCACATTTCCAGCACTAGTAGTCTCATCTTAAAGACATAGTTCACCTAAAAAAAAAAAGAGTTTGCTAAAATGTACTTTTCATCAGGCCATTCAAGATGTAGTTGAATTTGTTTCATCACTAGAACAGATTTGGAGAAATTTAGCATTGCATCAATCACCAATGGATGTTCTGCAGTGAATGGGTGCCGTCAGAACGAGAGTCCAAACAGCTGATGAAAACATCACAATAATCCACAACAATGTAAATAATCCACAACCTTTAAATAAGTAATAACCTTTAACACTTTGATGGATTTGTTGAAATTGTTGCTTCTGGCTAATATACAAGTCCTGAATCAGGAGAGAAATATGCATAGCTGAAGAGAAGTACAGTTCAATGTTGAAACTTAATGATGGATTATTTTTTATATACAAACACACAGCTTTTCACTTTACAAGATGTTAATCGATGGACTGGAGTGGTGTGGATTATTGTGATGTTTTTAATCAGCTGTTTGGACTCTCATTCTGACGGCACCCATTCACTGCAGAGGATCCACTGCTGAGCAAGTGATGTAATGCTACATTTCTCCAAATCTGTTTTGATGAAGAAACAAACTTATTTACATCTTGGATGGCCTGAAGCTAAGCACATTTTCAACAAATGTTTATTTTTGGTTGAACTATTCTTTTAAAAATTATTAAAAGTGGTTCACACAACTCATGTACTACAGTATATTCCAAGTCTTCTGAAGTAATTCAGGACTTGAATACACAGGATTTAATACTGAGTAAATAATGACAAAATTGAACTGTTCCTTTAAGGCTTGCTCAGATCCACTAGTTCTACCTATTCAAAACATACATGTGTATTTGCCTAACTACATTTGACATTTGCAGCCTAAACTGTATTGTTAGATAACCAACATCTTAATAGTCTCAGACCAAGACAGCCACTTTAAACCAAAGTCCACCACTTCAAATTGTTTTAACAGTGACTCAAGTGCAGCCTTCTTCTGAATGAATCCACTCATCAGTTAGTCATCAATTTTCATTAGATGTTCCCCTTGCACAATATCCTACTTCTGGCTCAGACGTTGTGTGTGTAACGTGTGACAAAGAACAAAAGTGCTTATTTAAACTCCAAGGAACTCTGAGTTTCCTGTGTTTACACATATAAATTCTGATTTCATGCTCACCCACATGACTTCATGAAAGCGAAGGACCTTTTCACAACAGCATTTGGAGCGCACTGTCCTGCCAAAGGTTTCGTAATCAAGAAAACGAGTTAAAGTGTCTATGGCATGTGCTCAGCTCAGTATATGCAGCAGCAATGGAGTGAGAAGGTAAATCCATAATGCTTTCAGTGCATGTCCGTCTCCTCGCTGCTGAAGAGGGTCCTCGTGGTCACATCTCTCGCCCTGATATCCACTAAAACACTGGCACTGGAAGTCTTTGCTCATCCGCCGTTGCTCTTCAGCGCTCACATCTCCCTTCACGCGCAGTTCCTTCCCCTGGCCTACTATGGTGTGCGTCTGTGGGTCAAGATGGAGATACGTGTCCGTGTCGGGATGTCTGCGCAGACAGCGGCCGTGGGAAGTGCACAGGAAGTGACTGCACTGCTCTGCTGCTGTGGAGACGTTGAGGAGGTATCGGCCCAGTGGACCTCGCAAGTACTGGTTTAAACTGGAACAACTGGCCTGAATGATGAAACAGAAAAAAAGAGAAAAACTATGTCAAGTAAAAACTAGATTTGTACATTTTTTTTGAAGAAATTGGAAGTGGGTGGATGGCAGGCTGTTGCTAGGCAGTTGCTAAGGTGTTGTAGGCACTTTAGTGTATTGCTATGTAGTTGCTTGAGTGTTTTAGGTGGTTGCCAGGGCATTGCTAAGGTGCTGCAGGAATTTTAGTGTGTTGCTATGCCTATGTTAGAGTGTTGTAGGCACTTTAGTGTGTTTATATGCAGTTGCCAAGGTCTTGTAAGCACTTTAGTTTGTTGCTGTGCAGTTGCTAGGCTGTTTTAGGTGGTTTCCAGGGCATTGCTAATTTTTTTAGGCATTTTAGTGTGTTACTATGCAGTTGCTAAAGTTTTGGGGTGGTTGCTGAGGTGTTTTAAGTGGTTTCCAGGGCATTGCTAAGGCATCAGGGGCATTTTAGTGTGTTGCTATGCAGTTGCTAGGGTGTTGTAGGTGGTTGCTGAGGTGTTTTGGGTGGTCGCCAGGGCATTGCTAAGGTCTTGTAGACACTGTAGTGTGTTGCAGTGCAGTTTCTAGGGTGTTGTAGGCACTCTAGTGTTACTATGCAGTTGCTATGGTGTTGGGTGATTGCAGAGGTGTTTTAGGTGGTTTCCAGGGCATTGCTATGGTATTGCAGGCATTTTAGAGTATTATTATGCAGTTGCTAAGGTCTTGTTGGCACTTTAGTCTGTTGCTATGCAGTTGCTAGGGTGTTTTGTGTGGTTTCCAGGGCATTGCTTAGGTGTTGTAGGCATTTTAGTGCGTTACTATGCAGTTCCTAAGATGTTGTAGGCACTTGAAAGTGTTGCTATGCAGTTGCTATGCACTTTAGTATGTTACTATATAGTTACTAAGGTGTTGTAGGCATTTTAGTGTGTTGCTATGCAGTTGCAAGGCTGTTTAAGGTGGTTTGTCGTGTATTGCTAAGTTCTTGTAGGCACTTTAGTCTGTTGCTGTGCAGTTACTAGGGAGTTTTCGTTGGTTGTTGGGGTGCTTTGGGTGGTCGCTAGAGCATTGCAAAGGTTTTATAGGCACTGTAGTGTGTTGCTATGTAGTTGCTAAGGCCTTGTAGGCACTTTAGTGTGTTGCTATGCAGTTGCTATGCTGTTGTGGGTGATTGCTGGGGTGTTTTGGGTGGTCACCAGGGCATTGCTAAGGTTTTGTAGACATTTAAGTCTGTTATGATGAAGTTTCTAGGGTGTTGTAAGCACTTCAGTGTGTTAATATGCAGTTGCTAGGGTGCTTTGAGTGGTTGCCAGGGCATTGCTAAGGTGTTGTAGGCACTTTACTGTATTACTATGGTGTTGCTAAGGTGTTGTGGGTGGTTGCTAGGGCATTGCTAAGGCATCAGTATTTAAGTGCGTTACTATGCAGTTGCTAAGGTCTTGTAGGCATTTTAGTGTGTTACTATGCAGTTGCTCGGGTGTTGTAGGCACTTCAGCGTGTTATTGTATAGTTGCTAGGGTGTTGTAGGCATTTTAGTGAGTTACTATGCTGTTGCTAGGGTGTTGTAGGCATTTTATGTGTGCTGCTATGGTGCTGCTAAGGTGTTGTGGGTGGTTGCTAGGCCATTGCTTAGGCGTCAGCATTTTAGTGTGTTACTATATAGTTGCTAGGGTGTTGTAGGCATTTTAGTGAGTTGCTATGCAGTAGCTAGGGTGTTGTAGGCATTTTATGTGTGCTACTATGGTGTTGCTAAGATGTTGTGGGTGGTTGCTAGGGCATTGCTTAGGCGTCAGCATTTTAGTGTGTTACTATACAGTTGCTAGGGTGTTGTAGGTGGTTGCTGGGGTGTTTTGGGTGGTCGCCAGGGCATTGCTAAGGTCTTGTAGACACTGTAGTGTGTTGCAGTGCAGTTTCTAGGGTGTTGTAGGCACTCTAGTGTTACTATGCAGTTGCTATGGTGTTGGGTGATTGCAGAGGTGTTTTAGGTGGTTTCCAGGGCATTGCTATGGTATTGCAGGCATTTTAGAGTATTACTATGCAGTTGCTAAGGTCTTGTTGGCATTTTAGTCTGTTGCTGTGCAGTTGCTAGGGTGTTGTAGGCACTTCATTATGTTACTATATAGTTACTAAGGTGTTGTGGGTGGTTGCTAGGGCATTGCTTAGGCGTCAGCATTTTAGTGTTACTATACAGTTGCTAGGGTGTTGTAGGCATTTTAGTGAGTTTCTGTTCAGTTGCATTTTTACAATAATACTAATACTTGCTACCAAAAAAGCATAAACTATAAATCAGACAACAAAGGCATGTAGTAGATTGTGTATAATAGGTTATTCAGCAAAGGTGTGATCATGTTAATCATTTAGAGGTCTTCATTTGTGTGCCAAATATGATACAGTTGCTTTACAGGGTTAATATGAGCAATAGAAGTACCATTAGTAAAAGAATATTTATTAGTATTAATATTATTTTTCGCAGCAATAGAAACCTCCCAAAAACACTATTACTGATTAAAAATCAGATATAATGTGGTGTGTGAGTACTTACATTGGTGCTGGCATAAGCAGCTTCACCCCAGAAAACGATTCCAGCGGCACCCAGAGCCACACTTTCTCCAACGGTGGACACCAAATCCATCTGCACAGACACAAAAAATGAATCAGTGACTGGTTCTTGATTGTGTTAACAAATAAGAGTTAATTCAGCTCATTTTGAAAACTGTGTGTTGAGGTCACAAATATTGAATGGAGACAATTTTGTAACAACAACTTAATGAAAACAAAAAAATAGGAAATCAGGTGGTGTGGTGTGGTGGGTGGTAGCACTGAAAATGTGACCAGCACCCTTCCTGTTCTCCTACGCACGCACGCACGCATACACACACACACACACACACACTCAAACAGAGATAAAGAGCAGAGATGATGGTTATATAAGGAAACGTTTTGTGATACACCACACAAAGATCATATACACGATACACTCACTTTAATCTTCTCTAAAATTGCAGGGCCGGTCAGAATGGCTGAATAAACACAGCAATGTTATGAAAGCAGCACAGAATCACATTTCTGGATGAATCATATAGTTATAACTGGGACAGAAGAAAGTAAGTATACAGTTCACCATTAACTCCTATAATCTTAAAATCTTCATGAATATATCTTGTTTTAAAGATGTTTAGTTTTTTTTTTCATCTTTAGGGAGACAAAAACAAAACAAAAAGTTATGCGTGTGAACTTTACTAACATACACAATAGAAGAACTATTTGCAAACACCCAGAAAACATCTCTCTGGCCTCTGAACAAACAGACTGGAGAGTCACTGACAGCTGAATGGAATATTTTGTCCTTTAAGGTCAACCTTCATTTCCTCACATTCTGTTACATGTCAAAGTTTAGCCACAGGCCATATAAAGCGATTTACGTGGTAAATGGTAAAATGTTGTTTCTATAAAATTTTACAAATCTTTAAGCATCAGTAAACATTTTAAATGTGATAATATCTATAATATTTTAAATCAATAATATTGTAAAAGAGACATATTTAGCTAAATATTTATTAATGTAAAATTACTAATTTAATCTTAATTAAAGTTATTAAAGGCCCTAGCAAAAAAAAAAAATTAAGAATAACTTATTTTAAATAAAAAAATCCACCCTACACATATAGTAATATCCAATAAATAAATAAATAAAAATCTAGAGTTCATTAAGTATTGAGATTAAATAAAGTTTTGCTTCAATCTTAGATGTTCTCCATCGCAAAAGTTTCTCAAACAACACTCAGGTTCGACAAGAACAAGAATTCGAGATTCGACAAGAATTCGACACTCAACTTTAATCTGCACAGTCAGAAAACAAAAATTAACATTCGTAACTTAATGTTGTTTCATTTTCAAATTGATTCAGATTATTGGAATAATATTAAGAATAATATCCAATCGGTTTAATAATTTTTGGTGGTTCTACAATTTTGCTGAAAATCACACTGTTTACAAAAACTAGGAATGGGATTAAATAAAGAGCAAATGGAAAATTTATTTTAAATTCTTAGATAATCTGACATGTTTTTTGTAGGGATGGCAAACGATTATTCGCGATTAATCGCATATAAAATGAAAGTTTGAGTTTGCCTAATAAATGTGTGTGTACTGTGTGTAATTATTATGTATACATAAATACACACAAATTAATGTATATATTAAAAACAAAATATTTGTATTTATATATAATATAAATTCTATAAAAATTATAATAAACACATATACTTGTAAATATTTCTTAAACACATACATAAATGTGCTTGTATTTATATATACATTATAATTACACACAGCACACACACGTATATTAGGCAAACTACTTTTTGTATGCAATTAATCATGATTAATCATTTGCCAGCCCTAGTTTTTTCATCACAGAATTTCATTAAGGAGTAAATGAACGATTTCTTTAAAAAAAATTGTCTAATAAAATGCTGCACTTAATTCCAGCCTACATATAAATAATATCCAAAGCATTTGATCACTTCTGGTGGTTCTGCAGTTTTGCATAAAGCCACAGAATCCTCAGTTCATCTTTATGAGAAGTTCTGTTAAGCTTGTCTATGTTAGCAACAGTAACTAAGGGGGGCGGAGCTTAGCAAAGGCCGATAAGCTAAAATTGTGTTAAAGCACATTATTACAAACTCACCTCTGTCAGCAGTTCCAGCTCTTTGGCGTATGTAGGACGGGTGTAGACAAAAACAGGACGTGCCAGTCCCTCTCCCACCGATGCCAATCTCATTCCCTCCTTCACCCGGTTTCGGACAAACTGGCGACCGGAGGATGTCGAACGCAACTTCGAGCTCATGTATATGGATGGAAACAGGGCCGTGCTTTCATTCCACAGCCATTTCAGCTGGTCGTTCCTGGCCACTTCCACATCCGGGCAGCGTCCCGTGTAGTTCTCCAGACTGTTGCGATAGTCGTGGTTGTAGCAGTCAGGAAAGAGGTAGAAGCCCCAAAGTTGGTTGGGACGCAAGCTTTTGGCCACTCGTAAAGTCTCTAGCATGAACATCCGACTGGACATCTCAAACTCCTGCTGGGCTGTTTTGCCTATCTGGGTCAAAGTCCAGCCTGGTTTTTTCTGGGTCACCAAGAGCCGCGACTGGCTCTTGTAAATGCCTTTGGCCTCCCAATTGCGTATCCAAATGGGACGCCATTCCTCCCAGTCGATCACGGCCAGGCCTCGCGCCGACGGGTCGGGAATGTACTTCGCGATGCCCTCCGGCATCTTCTCTCGATGGTGCGTGAGGCTGGCGACCTGCGGTAGGCCGCCGTTGACGGCCACGCCGTCCTCAAAGTGCGGATACAAGCCCAGGCGGTCTTTGTAGAACATGGTAAGGTTCTGTTTGGTGAAGCCTTCATTCGGAGACGCCACGATCTGAAACTGCTCGAGCTGGAGGTGGACCTTGTGCCGAGGCCTGCAGTCTTCTGTTGGGGCGTTCCAGACCAGAACCAAAGGCTTCTCAGGGTAAAGAGGCCATCTGGTGGGCTTCAAATCTTCAGCGAGAGCAAGACGATCCAGAGCCAGTGGAACCAACAGCCAGATTCTCCAATGAAGCTGGATCCAGTAAGCCATGACTTCAGGCATCCACAATACAGGCCGTCACTTTTGCTGGAATAAAAAAAACACATTGTGTATTATAATCTATTAAGATCATTTGATATCTGATGTCTTTCTGATATCAAAAAGGAAACAAGAAAGCGCAAATCTTTCATGGAGGAAACATTCAAGTACATTTCTTCAGTTTTAAATCAACGATATTATGATTTGCTTGACATAACTCACCTTTGACATAAAAAAAAAAATCATTCTCAGAAAAATAAATCATGACATTATTACCTGAAATAAAAACTCAAAGTTGATTGATGTTATAAAATTATATAATTATATAATTATATAATTATATAATTATATACTCTGTTCAAGAGTATCAATCATGAAATCACTACAGGTTTTTTATGAAATATCTCACCTTTGACATTAAAAATAACAATCATTCCCATATAATTAAATGAAAAATGTTATGACTTGGAGGTAAGTGTTCATTTGAAATAAAGTTGATTAAGATTATAAAATTATAGAATTATAACAAATATCCCAATCATTGCTCATTTATTGCATTAAGTATTACAAAATTATATTACATCTTTTCAAATTAAATATACTAAAAACAATGATATAATGTGATATAATGACAATTATATATATATAAAATATTGTAATAATTGATACAATATTATTTATCATTATTTAATATTTACATAAATTCTATTATTTATAATAATAGATAATATTATTTTATTATACACATTAATATTTGCTGGGAGGCCTAATAATCTATTTTTAAATGCTAGTTTTATAACACTGTTCTAAGTAACACTTTTACACAATGATACAATTCATAAAAAAGACACATGATGATATTTCAGCTAAAGGCAGAACGACCTGATGAGATATTAATCTTACTGACCCATAGGACAGAAAAAAGCACAATTAAGACGCCTTTGTCAGATCTCAATCTAAAATATTTCTCATTAAATATTTCCTAAACCAATTTTCTGAGCTATGATCTTCACATAAACTGTTGACTTCTGACTCATTTATGTCTACTTACTGTATGATGATATTTAAATAAAACATAAATGAGAACCACATTAAATCCCTAGCGCTAATAAAGATAAAGAAATAAAATGTCGTTCTATAGTACTCTGAAATTCATGTATAACGGTATTTACATGCCACTTCGAAGAATACCGTGGTAGTACCATGCTACATTTACCAATGTAGTGCAATGAATCTTATTGTGAGCGTAAAAGTTTTAAAACAATTAAAAACCAACATCAGCCTGTTCACATCATTTTACAGAGCAACAAAACAACTTCTTACATGAAAACAACTCACCTTTGACATTAAAAATAACAGTCATTCCCAGATAAATAACTCCATCCTGTGGTTGCGATGTAAATCATTGCTGTTACCACGTCGCCTGTTGCCTCCTACAGAGAGACCTTCGCGAGTGTTCCTCGGTTCATAAAGGCTTGAGAACAGGCGGACTGATGTGGCGTGAGGTCTGGTCTTTCAATCTTCTATATTCTTCATCTGCGACGCTTCTATGTTTACGGCAGAGCAACAACTTCAAAGCGCTGCTTTCATAAATTTCATTGATTCGGTGCGGGGGGCGTGGCTTTATTACTAGCTCACTGGGGGCGTGTTTTTCTTTATGCAAATGAGCATAATGTGTTCATGCGGGTCTAATAAATATTATACATGCAACTTTTCATTCAAATCTTAAAATTAAACATTATTCAATTATGCATATGATAACAAAACGAAAAAAGAAAGATAAACAACTGCAAAATAAATAATTTAAAAAGAACATTTTTGCTGAATCACCAATAACGTACTTTCGGTCAAAAATCTAAAAAAAAGAACGTTAAGCTAATAAAACAGTTTAAAAAATAAAGTTTATTTATTTATTTATTTGTTTAGAGTGAAGGAGTAATAAAAATAAAAAATGTACAGAGTGCAAAAGAACTGTTAAAATTTAAATAAATAACTGTGGTAATACTATAATCTATTTTAAACATTTTTTTTTTTTTTTTTTTTTTTAATAAAGGCCAAATTGCCCAAAAATAAATGATTTTCCATCTAGGCTAGATGTATTATTATTTTTGTTATTATTATTATTATTTTAGAGTGAAATGTAATAAAAAAGGTACCATCAAAGTCCAAAATTAAATAAATAAATAAATGTGGTAACATGGTTAATGATTCAGCATTTTTTTTTTTTAAATAAAGGCCAAACTGCCCCAAAATAAATGATTTTCCATCTAGGCTAGATTTGTTTATTTATGTATATTTTTTAATTATTTTATTTCAGTTTCTCTTCCATTACATATTTGTAATATGAATCTATGGTTAAATTAATTTTAATATTTGGCCATATTAGGTATTAGGTTTGGACCATAAAAATGTGTGAGCAAAAATAGTATGAATTCATTGAAACTTTTCTGACGTTTGAGGATGCACATGATGGATATGAAATCAGAGTAAGATCGGGCGGCTTTCAAGTGGTTCCTTTCTGACAATGACCTACAGAGATCCTGTTCCGCCGTTCCTGCATATTCTGCTGACTCAAGCGTCGCCTCTGTCAGTGTATGTGTGTGCTCATGAAAGAGAGAGAGCCACTTCCTTCCTCGGGCCTTTTCCTTTTCTCCCCATTCTTGGGGTTTTACATCACCGTTTCTTCCAACTAGGCAGCACCAGGAAGCTTTAACAATATGAGAGGAACTGGACACACACACACCCATCACACCCGCCTCCCAAAAATGGCAAACTCATATCCTCAAGCACTAGGAGAGATCAGAGACAGCGGTTCCCCTGTATTATCACTCCATCTCTACTCCTATAAGACACTCCCATAGTACACCCTAAGGTCAAAGGTCAACCGGCAGCTTGACCAAGTCTGTTAAAAAATGCCTTTCTTTAGATAAGATCAAATGTATATATAAACCCTGCCTACTTTAATTTGATTGGCCATCTCAGTAATTTTGACATTGACAAGCAGAGTTGGCAATGACAGAACTGTAACTTTTTGGGCAGTCAATTCTTTTAACAGTACTTTCACACATGCTGAAGGCCCTGAGGGCCGCTGTAACCTTCACATGTCTCATCACGCATTCTCTTATAAACCCTCCAAGCGTTTATTCTCTCTTATCAGTGTCAGTGATTGTGCGCAGACATGGCATCCTGTCGGAGCTTCCTGTATTTCATTCACAGGGGTGGGACAAACATTCCCAGTGAAGTCATTTACACCAATACAGGCATCTGTTTCTAATGAAACGTACCTTTGAGGGCCTGGCCGGCTCTGATAATGCATCTACTGCATGTCGATGGAGATCAAGCCACTGTCCGGGAGTGAAAGCCTCCCGACAGTGGACTTCAAAGAAGCGAGGAAACATTGAAAACAGCTTAACCTCTGACATTTCACCATATACCACACCCAGATCCCCGGTGCCAGGCGAATTACAGCACCAACAGCCAAAATAAACTAAATATGGGAGAAGAATGCGTTTTCAATTCACAACCAGAGAAAAAGTGTCCAAAAGAAATATGAAAAAAACAAAAAAGATTTTAGTTTGTTAGAGAAATATTTGTAAAATCTCTTACACCTACACCAACAGTAAAATCACAATAAGTTCCAATAATAATTTTTAATCTCAGGACCAAAAACTGATAAATAGCAGATGAAAATTCTATACTAATAAATGAATTAATAATAACTATAAATAAATTATATATATATATATATATATATATTTTTTTTAATAAATTAAAAACAAAATGCAAAAACACTTCAGGGTAGCAAATAGAACCACAAAAATATTGTTACTTTAAAATAAAATAATACAAATCTTAACCATATAGACATTTAAAAACTAAAAAAAAAGACAAAAATTAAAATAAAAATATAATCTAATTCATTATCAAAAACTGTAACAGTACATTAGAGATGCAAAACATGATGTACTGTTTGAAAAATAGATATTTATTTTAAACTTTTGCTAAAGATTATATTTAACATTGTTAAATATCCACAATTATCCAGTGTCAGCTGATACAGATATTAAAATATTCTAATATCAACTAATAACTGATATGGTGCAGACTAAATCTTTTATTACTGAATATTTAGTTTCACTTTAACATTATGGATGTAAAATGAACTGTGAC
>JAHKKF010513354.1:30914-76668 GCA_019740295.1 Labeo calbasu
CTGTGTAATCTGCTAAACCATTTTATTCAAGTATATCAACTCATAATTTACTGTACAATAAATGAGAAAAAAGTGCAGATGTGGGTTGCAACCCAACGAAGAGAGTCAGACTTTGATACAACAGAATATTATAATATACAATACAACGATAAACACACACTGCAACAGGCTGACATCAACAAACATGAGTGATTTATGTACAATCCCTGCATTGCTTTAGGCTCCGTACTTACACGCTCTCACCGCACATGCATTCCTTACTGTACATCACAGAAGACTAGATGGCGTACGTCTGCTGTCTATACATCAAAAATACAAATCAGAAATTGTGATTCATGTTTTTGGTCAAAGCCACGTGAAGGGCAGAACGCCCTCCTTGTTGTAACACAGAGCCACGGCATCTTTTCAGAAGAACACCAGGGTGATTGTGAAGCTCCTAAAGTCATGACACGTCCCACAGAGTCTGTGTGATTATATTTCACACAGGATGACAGGGAAGTCGACGTGGATTCGTGGGTGATCCAACTTAATGATTCCCTGTAGAAATGAAAAACACAAATTTTGTTTAAAAAAAAAAAAAGAAAGGTTTTAATAAAAAAAAACAAAAAACAGAGCTATAAAACTAAATTTTGTGGTTTAACGTAAATTTAATTAAAAAAAAAAACAAAACAAATAAATAAAATTAAATGTCAAAGAAGTGTTTAGACAGAAGTCCTGGAACAAATAACAAATATCCAAAATGAATGAATGAACAAATGAATGTGTAGATGAGAGTACAGGAACAAAGAAACAAATAAATGAATGTAAAAGAAGTGTTTAGATTAAAAATAAGAAACAAATATAAACAATTAAATAAAAAATAGGTCAATTAAATGTTTAACCAGGAATGAATGAATGAGTTTAATCATAATTTATAATTATTTTGTATAAATTTCACTTGATTTCTTGATCTGATGCTGTCGATTTTCACTAAATATATAACTGATAGGATCAGTAACTCTCACCTGAGGTATGAGGTTTTTCTGAATTCTCTTCAGTTTTGCTTTCTTTCTGCCATTCTTGGTCACCACAGTCTCCTCATAAAATTCATGAGCCAGATCTCCATCTTCATCGAAATACAAGGAACTGCAAAAACAAGCAGCAGCTGGATGAACGTAAACACATTCAGGTCTCATTTCATCAAAAACAAAAAAAAAGAAGGATTATTAAGAATTTAAATTGTACACAAAATGTGAAGTATTTATTTATTTTTTAATTAAATACTTATTTCTTAAATATTTAAGTTAAATATGTATGTACACTACCAGTCAACATTTTTTGAACAGTAAGATTTTAAGTCTCTTCTGCTCACCAAGCCTGCTTTTATTTGATTCAAAGTAAAGTAAAAACACTAAAATTCTGAAATATTTATACTATTTAAAATAACTGTTTTCTATTTGAATATATTTTAAAATGTAATTAATTCCTGTGATTTCAAAGCTGATTTTTTTTAGCATCATTACTCCAGTCACATGATCCTTTAGAAATCATTATAATATTCTGATTTGCTGCTCAAAAAACATTAATATATATGTGATCATGTGACACTGAAGACTGGAGTAATGATGCTGAAAATTTAGCTTTGATCACAGGAATAAATTACATTTTAAAATATATTCAAATAGAAAACAGTTATTTTAAAAAGTAAAAAATATTTCAGAATTTGACTGTTTTTGCTATATTTTAAATCAAATAAACGCAGGCTTTGTGAGCAGAATATACTTCTTTAAAAAGCATGAACTTTAACTGTCACATGGCCTAAACCTACAAGAACTGACCAGACTAAATTAAAAGCTTTCAGAACTTGCAAGCTTCTGACCTGGATGATTACAGGGTTTTTTGCATTTACCTTCTTCTTGTGAAGACAAATGGTGTTGCATTCTTGGAGCCACGTAGACGTGCTAAACACTGTTCAGTGACCTCACTGGAAGCTTCTCCTCCAGCTCCCGAGCTGCTAAAAGGCCAGACTCCTTTGGTTTTGGATCCGCTGCCTCCCATTTTTATTGACAACGCATTATTCTATAGGAAGCGGAGCAGCCAGCAGATCACATCAGTTCAGTCCTGGAAAACAGAGAGCATGTTTCAAACTTCTGCCATAAAGGCAACATATGGTAATGCATCTGGGCATGTGTGGCTTGTGGTGTGGCTTCAAAGCGCTGCTGCGGCTCAACCAGCTCTCTGAACTCTGAGCAAGAAACTGTGGTCAGGTCTTTTTATAGTAGAAATACCTGGAGGCAAGGTCCAAAATGAACACTCACCAAGCAGATGTGAGGAAAAACTGACTTGGGGGGATGGTAGGTTATATAAAAAATGCAACATACCACCTGATCTGTTTAGTTATCTTTTTAGGGCAAAAATAAATAAATAAACACATAAATAATAATAACTAACAGAAAAGTTATTTTGACAGGAAGAGTTAACACCTGTCTTCTTAAAATGGTCCAATTAAACTGATTATGTGACAAAAATATAGATCTGAGAATATTATATTTATACTATTTTAGTAAAAACAAGTTAAAAGGCAGCAAATAGCTTCTCATCATCTGTTATGATACACCAGGATTCTCAAGAGTCTCTAAACAAAACAGATCCGCTGGTTTAAACTGTAATCCCAGTTGGTTAAAGCAGTAATCCCAGTTAGTTAGCAGGCTAGCTGATTATGCCTAAAGAGCGTCACTTTAACCAACCTTATTTTTACAACTAACCACTATTTTAAGTCTTTGAAATTCAATGTATTTGCAGTACAAATGACCGTATTTTTTTCTCAAAATGTTACTGATTTGCACTAATAAGGCTCAGTGTTCTAGAGGTGTTTGCAATGTAAACAAGACATAACCTATTCACAGCCATTCAACACACAACAAAACACGACTGTCACGCATTTCAGTTCCTCGCTTCGATTCAGTTTCATACTAGAAAACACTTAAATAAAATATAATGTGAAACGCATACGTACAGATCATGTAAATCTCATTGTTTTGATTCTTCTAGTCTGCTGTCTTCAAGCACAATGACGTAGTTTGACAACGTCACATTTACGCGCCCAGTCACGGAAACGAACAGACAAACTAGAGCCCCTCGGTCCAGTCACGTATTTTTTTTTTCTTTTTGTAAAATGCAATATTAAAATTATAATTTTTTAAAAGTATTATATTATATTATATTATATTATATTATATTATATTATATTATATTATATTATATATGTGATCCTGGACCACAAAACCAGTCTTAAGGGTCAATTTTTTAAAACTGAGATTTATACATCAAAGCTGAAAACCGAATAAATGAGATTTCCATTGATGTATGGTCTGTTAGGATAGGATAATATTTGGCCGAGATAGAACTATTTAAAAATCTGGAATCCAAGAGTGCAAAAAAATCAGAATAGTGAAAAATCGCTTTTAAAGTTGTTCAAATGAAGTTCTTAGCAATGCATGTTACTAATCAAAAGTTAAGTTTTGATATATTTATGGTAGGACATTTACAAAATATCTTCATGCAGCGTGATCTTTACTTAATATCCTAATGATTTTTGGAATAAAAAAAAGTATAGTATAGTATAGTATAGTATAGTATAGTATAGCATAAGCTTGACGACTTATTTATTTTCTGTATTTTGTTTAATATTTTTTGCTTTTTATTAATTTTAAAAAGTAATTCTATCTATCTATCTATCTAGTTTATTTAATTATTTATTTATAGACTATATTATTTATTTATTGTGAAGCTATTTGTATATTATATTATATTATATTATATTATATTATATTATAAGCTTGACGACTTATTTTGTGAATTTTGTTTTAGGTTTTTTGCTTTTTATTTACTTTACACATAATCCATCTATCTATCTATTTAGGGATATGTTTGCTTGATGACTTATTTTGTTCACTAATTTTTTTATTTAAAAATTAAAAGTTATTGATTATTATTCGTTTTTTATTTTTATTCTTTTTTAATAAACTTGGTATAAGTAATTTTCATGGAAGACGTTTACATCTATCATCTATCTATCAATCTATCTATCCTTCTATCTAGTTTATTTAATTATTTATTTTTTTATATTATTTATTTATTGTAGAGGTGTTTAAATATTATATTATATTATATAAGCTTGATGACTTATTTTGTGAATTTTGTTTTAGGCTTTATTTATTTACTTGTAAATGTAATTTATTTTATCTATCTATCTATCTATCTATCTATCTATCTATCTATCTATCTATCTATCTATGTATCATCTAATTATCTATGCATATGTAGATCATTTCATTATTTATTGTGAAGCTATTTGTATATTATATTTTTAATTTATTTTATATTTTATTTTATTATATCTATCTATCTATCTATCTATCTATCTATCTATCTATCTATCTATCTATCTATCTGTCTATCTATCTATGTGTCTGTTTATCTATCTATCTATCTATCTATCTATCTATCTATCATCTAATTATCTATGCATATAATTATCTATGCATATGTAGATCATTTCATTATTTATTTATTGTGACGCTATTTGTATATTATATTTTTAAAGAAGCTTGGCGACTTATTTTGTTCACTTTAATTTTTTATTTATTTTAAAAGTAAAAGTTATTGATTAGGCTATTATTCCTTTTTATTATTTTTATTGTGTTTTATATATATATTCTTGGTATAAGTAATTTTTATCTATCTATCTATCTGTCTATCTATCTACTTAATTTATTTAATTATTTATTTAATTTGAAGCGATTTGTATATTCAGTTTTATTCTATTATTTAAAGAAGCTTGACGATTTATTTTTTTCTTTTATTTTCTCTCTTTTTTTTCTTTTATTTTTCCTGAATTTGTTTTTGTACTTGGCGCCAGTCATTTGTCACAGCCATTATATGCAGCATATGGCCCCTGAGATCCGCCTCTCTTCCCATCAACCTGCGGCTCATCCTGCCTTTCCATTGGCCTTTTATTCCAGTGACAGGCGGCTATTCCTGAACTCGTTTTAATCGCATCTATTCCGCGTCTCTCTCGATTCGATCGGAAGCGACAGAGTTAATTTCGCTCTTTTCCACACGCAGACGTCTATTTACTTCGGAATTAGACTGTGCTTTATTGGTAGACGGTCGGTTGCGCTCTAATTCAATCAGCAGACATCGTGCGGGAGGTGGGGCCACCGAACAGAACAGCGCTCGCATCACACCATTATTTTCCTGTAAGTGCATGTAAGTCAATGTTTCGTTGTGTTTTAAATGGTTGCACGAAGGCTCTACTGCTCATTTGCACGTCCGCCTGTAAGTGCAGAGCACGCTATATGGCTTCCATACAGATTTACCGTTGCATAACCCATTGAGCGCCTCGCCTGTGCATCAACACAGTTATTTACCAAAGTAACCAAGAGGCTTACAGACATGAATGCAATTAATAAACTTTATGAGACTGACTGTGCATTTATTTTTTGCTGTATGCGTGAAAATGATCACAATATATCCTTCCTTTAAACTTCATCCATTGCGTCTATATCTTTTATAGGCTGCTTGATTTAAGTAGTTGGAGGACGTTTAAATAGCTAATGCATTCAATGCAACTAATAAACCTCTATTCAAGTCATATTAATAGGTAATCATTTAGGCTATGAATTCAAATTGCATCTCCTCGGATATAAAATCAGCTGTTTGATTCATCTAATTTCTAGCCAAGAAACATGAGTGATTCAGAGAAACAAACAATCTCCCTTAAAGACAAGGATGGAGTGGAAAAAAGGGGACGGGGAAGGCCAAGGAAACATCCAAAGGTATAAAATAATACTGTGTTATTAGTGATGAGTTATTATTGATCAGAAAAAAGAAAAGCAAATTCTAATGCATAATGCATTTATTTTTTTCATATAAACACCTCATGTTTTAAACAATGCATTCTCAGTTTACAGTGTTGTATTAAGACGACTTCTTAATAAACATGTTTTCTTCCAGGAATCGAGTGGGTCGCCGACTGCGAAAAGACCAAGAGGACGGCCAAAAGGCAGCAAAAACAAAGGCCCGGCAAAGAGAGTAAGTCTTCTTCTTTTTAATTAACTCGCAGTATGAATAATTAGTCTCTTTGTGTGATTATGGCATGGCCAGTTGCATAGATGTAAACATAGACACTATTTTTCTCACTATTTCCGTGTAGTACAACACAGCTGTCTCCGGTTTGCAAACACAAGGAGACATATGCATGATTAATTTTGAATAGTGTATGCAGGTTTTTCGTTGACAGCTCATCCGCCGACCAAATACAGGTGACCCGCTGTTAGCCACTTAGCCCTGAGCAATGCACTGTCAGCTCCCGCCTCAAGAGTCCTCAGTGAACTCAGTGCCCCCTCCATCTGTTGTCATGTGCAGAAACAGACTCCCTCTACTGGTGTATTTGCCATGCAATGCCACATTGGCCTGTGAAAAAATAGAAGTGCCCGTAGGTTTTATCCAGTGGTTTTGCATACAAGTGACCGATTTTTTGACACTTGAACAATTGTTTGTTAATTTAATTTTCTGTTTAACAGAAATCATCAGCTTCTGGCAGCAAACCTAAGGGAAGGCCAAAGAAAGAGGTAAATCTTAAAGTAATAATCTGTGAAAAACAATTATATTATTGACTTTCTTCTGTTTATTTTATTTTATTTTTAAAGAAGCCTGACAACTATTTTGTTTTGTTTTTTTAAGTAAAAGTAATTGCTTTTATTGATTTTTTTTATTTAATTTTTTTATTTGTTTTGTTTAATTATTTATTGTGAAGCTATTTGAATATTATATTATATTATATTATTTAAAGAATCTTGACAATTATTTTGTTTAATTTATTTTTTTATTTATTTTAGAAGTAAAAGTAATTGCTTTTTTATTAGTTTAATTTATTTATTTATTTTGAAGCAATTTGAATATTATATTATTACTAATATATTATTTAAAGATTTATTTATTTTAAAAGTAAAAGTGAATGTTTTTACTATTTATATGTTTTTTTTATTTAATTTTTATTTGTGAAGCTATTGGAATATTATATTATATTATATTATATTTAAAGAACCTTGACAACTATTTTGTTTAAATTAGGTTTTTTGTTGTTTTTTAAATTAATTAATTAAAGTAATTCAATTTATTATTTTATCGATTTTTTCATTTTTGTTTGTTTTGTTTATTTATTGTGAAGATATTTGAATATTATATTGTTATATTTATATTATATTATATTATATTTAAAGAAGCTTGACAACCATTTTGTTTAATTGAAGTTTTTTTAATTAATTTTAAAAGTAAGAGTAATTTAATTTATTATTTTCATAGATTTTATAATACATTTTTATTTGTTTTGGTTATTTATTTATTTATTTATTTATCGTGAAGCTATTTTAATATTATATTTTATTATTATTTAAAAAAGCTTGACACTATTTTGTTTAATTTAGGTATTTAATTTAGACCTGTTGAATATTTTTTACATGCGTTTTTGCAGCATCAGGTTTTGTTCATAACATCCATGGAATAAAGAAAATCATAACAGCATGAAAATAATTGTTCAGTAATTTTACACTACTGGTCAAAAGTACAAAATCTCACCAAGGCTCCATTTATTTGATCGCAAATACAGTAAAAACAGTAAAATTGTGTAGTATTATTACAATTCAAAAATAACAGATTTTTATTTTAATATATATTAAATGTGAATTTATTTCTGTGATGCAACGCTGAATTTTCAGCATCATTACGCCAGTCTTCAGTGTCACATGATCCTTCAGAAATCGTTCTAATATGCCGATGACCGGTACTAGTGTACATTTTGGTGAACTGTCTCTTTAAATTTTATATTTCATTTTATATTTGAAGTTGCACAGGAGTGGCATGCAAATTTAAAGGTCAATCTTGCTAAACCTATTTAAAATGGCATTGTGAATGTCAAATATGGCATGCAAGAGAGAAGCTTTGCTTCCATGCATTTCATCCGCAAATGTTCGATTCGGTTTCACACAGGAAAAGGAAAAACCTCAGGACTCATCTGAGGACGCTGAGGAAGATGACGATGATGAGCAGTAACAAGCTAACCGGAGCACTACCTCATACTCAACCAAACAAACAAACCAACCGTCTGCTCTCCAACCTGTGAATAACATGGAATGTCATTCACGTCTTTCTACAACCACAAAAGGACAGTGATAGATGTAATATTCTGCATACTACATGAGTTTTATGTCATTAGATCAAATATACTGTAGAAACCAGAATCACACTGCATACAAATGTCATGTGTTTCCACTTACTTTTACTATATATCTATTGGACTGAGGTGCTTTTCTACTTACGCTTTGTTTGTAGTTCTGTTTAGTAATTTGTGTCCATGTTGTAGACTAGATTTAGAGCAAAGCTATAATTTAATGTGTGACATCATGGGCTTGATAGTTCTCATAGAATGCATTCATTTTGAATGTAGCTGTTTACAGTTTACCGATGAACAGTTTACCTAGCTCTTTGTTAGTGTAGAATACTGTGCAACCATCAGTGAATATTTGTTTCAAGGCAGGTTCTTATATTTTCGAATCAAATATAAGTTACCCAGGCCAGACGCTGAGGGAGCACATAGATTTAGCTTACAGGAATAGTTTATCCAGAAATGAAAATGTGCTGAAAGCGTACTCACCCTCAGGTCATCCAAGATGTAGAAGAGTTTGTTTGTTCATAGGACCAGATTTGGAGAAATGTAGCAATTTATCATCTGCTCACTAGTGGATCCTCTGCAGTGAATGGGTGCCGTCAAAATGAAAGAAGAATTGCAAACGTCCATCTTTTTACTTCACAAGATATTAACTGATGGCATGGAATATTATGATATGATTATATTCTGACTG
The DNA here is from genome assembly GCA_019740295.1 of Labeo calbasu. Taxonomy (NCBI): domain Eukaryota; kingdom Metazoa; phylum Chordata; class Actinopteri; order Cypriniformes; family Cyprinidae; genus Labeo; species Labeo calbasu. Next base: position 39,818 of record JAHKKF010513354.1, read on the forward strand.
TATCTATTCACTGCAGAATGTCTCCAGATTGAAAAACAAACTCATTTACATCTCGTATGGCCTAAGGACGAGTACATTTTTAGCAGATTTTTGGATGAACTGTTCCTTTAACAGCAGCTTGTGTGATGTTTTCCACTAGAATCCCCAGGAATCAGCATTGATTATAATAGCAAAGGTTTGTATTTGGATGTATATTTCTGTGTTTGTTTGTAATTGTTTGTCACTATAGAAATTTAAGGAAGCATTGTTAAATTTTGAAGCCATCATGGACACTGATCTTGCGGGTACAAACTGCACTTTGAAACTGATTCGCAGAAAACAGACGTCTTTGCTGGTGTATTGTGTTAGAGGACATTCCAGCTAAAACGATTGGTGTTTTGGAGTCTACATGCTAATAAGATATTATTGTGCTAATTCCTAATGGGGAATGAATTTGGCACAACACTTTGTTGTGTTTCTTAAATGGTTCAAAAAGACTTGTGGATAAAAACTTAATGGTGTAGAAGGAAATTACACATTAAGTAATATAGGCTTTGCTAGAAGAGGTTCTCAGGTGGTTTTGCTTCAGGACGCCATCAAGTGGTGACTCAAGGTACCAAAAAGTAAATAAAAAATCCTTAAGGACCGAACATTGAAATGTATTAATATTACAAATAATATATAACACACACCAACCACCTTCTTACAGCATCTCATGAAAGGACTGTTTGCATTACAGGTATCAGCTCAAGGTTCTCCACACCCAAGTGCTTTTGGAATATTTATTTCAAAGTGATTTCTTTGAATCATCTAGCTGTGTACATGACAGATCACAACAGCGACAATAAGCTATGCTTCTCAAGGATTCAGATTTATTCATTTCAGGGTCCCTAAAAAAATGATACACTCCCTTGAAATACGTATATTGAGCAAAAGTGCAATCTAAATTATAGCCCATATTAATCCTCCTTAAAACTATATTTTATACGTTCAAGTCCTCATAACTTCTGAAATATTCACCTCAGGTATTACAGTGTCATGAACAGACAGCAAAAGCCCATAAGACAACGTCAATCCCTTCGGTAGTAGAAATACCCTTTATTCCGCAGTGATTGTCCGTGTAGCAGTAAATAGCCTGCATAGGCATATGGTGTGCGACATTTGAGATATAAAATGTGTATTAGATTTATAGACTTTATTTGTATGTATAGTGTGTGTTGATCTTAATAAAAAAAATACTTTTTCAAATTATTTGTTTGTGCATTTACATATTTTTTATAATACTAACTGTTACTGTTATATTTTTAATAATTTAGTATATAATATATAAAATATAACATATAAATGTATTATATATTATATATTTAAATATATTATTATATATTATATAATGTATTAAAACATTAAATGTAATGTAATGACATTACACAAATATGTTACTACTTTAATTTAAATACTAAATAAGCTGCAAAGGTAAAATAGATATATTTTGATTAATTTTGTTTAATTTTTAAAAATTTTATGATGTATTTTTCCCAGTTTAATTTAAATACTAAATAAAGCGAGGTAAGTGATATATTTTGAGATATATATATTTAGTCCTGTCAAATTAATCGCAATTTATCTTCCAAAAATAAAAGTTTTTGTATACATAATGTGTGGGTGTACTGTGTATACTGATGTGTATACTTATATATGTATATATAAACACATGCATGTATATATTTAAGAAAAATATGTTGTTTACATATTAAGAAAATGTATATATATTTATATATAATATCAATTACATGAATTAGCGCTGTCAAACGATTAATCGGATACAAATTAAAAGCTTTGTTTTACATAATGTGTGTGTACTGTGTGTATTTATTATGTATATACAAATACACACACAAACGGTGCACATTTTGAAAATCTTTAAATGTATTTGAATGTATATATTTATATTCATACAACTGATATTATATATAAATATTTTTAATATCTAAACAACATATTTTTTTAATAGATACACGCATTTGTGTATTTATATATGCATAATTAATACACACAGTACAAAAATACTGAGTAATTATAATTAATTACTAAAACGTATTAAAACTAAATATTACTGATAACAATAATATGAACGTGTACACAATGAACGGATTGTTATGCGGAATTTTATGTCCGCAGGCCCTATTCTCTAAAATCAACAACGTGCTTTTTATCAGTATGCGCTGGGCAGTTTGCGCACATCCCGTAGCAGTTTCGATAATGGCGTCTGTCTCCGAGATGCGCTCGGCTTTGGAAAAATGAAGCGTAGAAGAGCTTATTTCCAGTGATTGACGCGCGGTTTCCATTCGCGGACATTGCCTCTCTTCAGGTTCAGGTTCCGATCTCAGTCGCGACGCCCAGCTCGAGATGATGAAGCTCAAGTCGAACCAAACGCGCACCTATGATGGAGACGGCTACAAGAAGCGGGCCGCCTGCCTGTGCTTCAGAAACGAGACCGAGCAAGAGGTGAGTCAAAGCGCTGCCGGTGGAACGGGCCGCCGGGAAAACGCAAGATGCGTGCGTTTGTCAACCCGTCAGCTGCTGGATTTTAAAGCCTTCGGCAGCGCGGTAGCAGCGTGCTATCAGCCGCTAGCCTGGGACTAGTTAGCGAAGTCGGCCTAGCGTTAAACGACGCGACGAGCGATAATCAATGAAGCTGCGGCTCGTTGACAGCTTGATTGATTTGTTGAAATCCAACTGATGTGAGCATGCGATACAGAGATTACATTAAATTTGAAATACTTTCTTGGATTAAAGTACTGTGATGTACCACGGTAACGTACATCCGTTTGTAATACTATGGTAGTTTGAAATATATCATGGCGTTTACATGTTGTTTCCATTGTAACAGCACTGTTTAAAATACCATGATACTTTTTGAGCACCACTAACATGGTAACCATGGTATTCTTTGAAGATTTTCGAAGCAAAAAAAAAAAAAAAACTATGCTACCATGGTTCAATGATGGTATAAGGTAATACTATGGTACTCTGATGAATACCATGGTACTGAATGGTTTCATGAATACGGAAAACCATTGTACATGTCTGAAATACCATGGTACTCTTTTATTTTAAACTCCGCTAACAAGAAGTGCAATGGTATTCCTTGATGATAGTGTCATTGTTTACAAAAAGGTAATGTGGCAGTACCATGATATAAGGTTATAGGCCTACTTTACACCCTCAGTTGCATCTCGGCCAAATATTGTCCTGTCATAACAAACCATACGTCAATGGAAAGCTTATTTACTTTTCAAAAAATTAACCCTGTCTGGTTTTGTGGTCCAGGGTCACATATAAGCCAATCGAGCAACATTTTAGCTGCTTTGCTTTGTGGTAATTATTTAAATGAAGTTAAATTCATTAATGATATTAATGATTTCCTGAAAAAAAAAAAAGTTATTTATTTACTTTTTTTAAGTGGTTTATGATATTTCCACTTACATTTAAGAACTAAATAAAGTAAGATAACTTTTTATAGTGTTTTTTTTGTATACTTAATAGCTATTTGTCATTGTTAGTGTTATAGGGATATTTTTTCATCATTTTAATTGTAAGAAATGTTTCTTCATTAGTATTTACAACTCCAAGAGAAATAGCAGTACTATTTATTTTTATTAAATTTTATTTATATTTTATATCCTGTTATATTTTAATTTATATTGTACTAATTTAATTTGATTAATAAATTATATTAATTGTATTATATAATTAAATTTATAATAATGATTTCCTGAAAAAAAAAAAAGATTGATTTTATTGACAGCAAATAAGTATTAAATAATAAATATTTAGAAACTTGCTTTCATAACACATTTCAGAAACGGTTTCACGTTAATCTTTGTTTAGGATTGTTTTTCACAAATCTTTACAAACAAGGCCCCAGAGGTTCACAAAAATGCTGAAATTACATCTATTGTACCAAACAGTGACTCAAAATGAGTTCAAATCAGTTGTGCCAGGAGATTGTGAACAAGGGGAACTATTTGTTCTGTTGATGTTTATTGGCCAATGGGGATTATTTCACAGTGGCCCATTATTAGTTGGCCTGGCCGATATATTGCCGACTTTCGTTGACTTTCAGCCAGTACAACAGACTAAAAACTTGTAAAATGTGTCCTCAGGTGTTGTTGGTGAGCAGCAGCAGATATCCAGACAAATGGATCGTACCCGGAGGAGGAATGGAGCCCGAGGAAGAGCCCAACGTCGCTGCTGCCCGAGAAGTCTGTGAAGAGGTTTGACTTTTGTCTCTGTGATTATGCATTAAATGGATTACCATCATGATTTTTATTATTTATCATACTCAATACAATTTCTAATTTAGAATGTGCACACTTATTTTGTATAATATTTATTTAAAATGGATTAAAAATCAGCACATTTTGGCTCTAAAACTCGACCATTGGACACAACATTTTTCATACAGCCAAATATCAGCTGACTAATAACTGATGTTTTGGCAAATATTTTTTGACATGATTCGTTTTGCAAACATGGGAACTCTAGGTTTTCTCTCTGCTGACACTTAACCTATGGGGTTTCTCATAAAGAGAAGTGATAATGTTCCATCAGCTGGGATCCGCCATACTCTCTTACTTTCGCTGGCCGTCTGACAGACGGCAAACATGTCGTTCATTCTGCCGGGACGATCGCCTTACAGTTTTAAAGGGCATTACACTCAGATTAAGAGCTGCTCTTCACACCTCCACGGCCAGACAGTAGCCAAGAGTGTGCGTAGACTATAAACGTACCATGACACAATGTCATCAGTGTCCGTCGGGACGCATATGTGGGATTGTCCTGAAATCTGAGAGCATATTGAAAAGTTTTAAGATTTTGAAATGTCATGTTGTGATGTTAAAATAGGAAGGAGTGTTCAGCATTTCTATGTGTCTAATAAAATATAAGTATTATTGATCATGTGACTCTTTATATAGATGGTCAGATGATTTTGTTTACATTAAAGCTCAAGATGCTCTTTGGAATTAAAAAATACACTACTGTTCAAAAATCAGTTTTTTTAACTGAGAGAGGGAGAAAATGCTTTAATATTATTATTAACTTGATCAAAAGTGGCAGTTATAATGTTATAAATCATTTTAATTTATAAGTGTAAATGTTTCTTGAGAAGCAAATCAGCATATTAGAATGATTTCTGAAGGATCATGTGACCCTGAAGACTGGAGTATAATGATGCTGAAAATTCAGCTTTGCGTCACAGGAATAAATTACGTTTTAAAATATATTCAAGTAGAAATCAGTTATTTTAAATTGTAATAATAATTCACATTTGTACAGTTTTTAATGTATTTTGATCAAATAAATGCAGCCTTGATGAGCAGAAGAAACAAAAAAATCAAAATCTTACAGACCCCACACTTTTAAACGGTAGTGTATATTAAATTGAACATTTTCACTAGTGGTCTCAGACTTTTCGACCATTGCTATATAATCAGGACTAAATTTAGCCCGTGTTTGACGACAATCATCTACTCAAGTTGAGGTCAGCGCCATGTTGTGTACGTGACATTTGGCCTAAAGAGTGTCATGATGGATCGCTATCACTCAGGACGGGTGTAGACTGTCACAGACTGAAAAATGCCTTCATGTTCCTGTTGATGTGCCGTCCTGCTTGTTTTCACCACTAGTCTAGTCTTTTCTTGACCTCTGGAGTCATATCAGTTGTCAAATTCTCTCTTACGAATTAATGCATCTGTCATTGGTTCTGCACTAATGACAATAAACCAAAGGACCCGATCATGTCATAATGACTGTCCCTTTAAAAATAATAATAATAGAATGATTTCGTTTCATCCATTCATTGTTTTACAGGCTGGTGTCAAGGGCACTTTAGGAAGACTAGTAGGAATATTTGAGGTAAGTACTGTAAGAAAGAATGGGTTTCTATAAAAAGATTTTAAGTGTTTACTGCTTGTGTTAACTGTTTTTAAACATTTTGTTTTGTCAGAATCGAGATAGGAAACACAGAACGTATGTTTACGTTCTCATCGTAACCGAAGTTCTGGAAGATTGGGAGGATTCAGTCAACATTGGTTAGTATTTTAGAATAATGCACTACTGTTCAAAAATTTGGATTTTAATTTTTATTCATCACAAAAAAAATCTAGTAAAAATTGTTATATTTTGAAATATTATTACAATTTCAAATAACTGGTTTATATTTTAATATATCGTGCAGTGTAATTTATTCCTGTGATGCAAAACTGAATTTTCCGCAGCATTACGCCAGTCTTCAGTGTGACATGATCCTTTAGAAATCATTCTGATTTGCTGCTCAAGAAACATTTCTGATTATTATCAATGTTGAAAACAGTTGTGCTGCTTCATATTTTTGTGGAAACTGTGACAAACTGCACTTTTTAGGATTCTTTGATAAACAAAGTTCAAAAGAACTACACTACCAGTCAAAAGTTTTTGAACAGTAAGTTGTTTTTGAGGCTCACCAAGCCTGCATTTAATTGATCCAAAATACAGCAAAATCAGTAATACTGTGAAATATTTTTACTATTTAAAATAATTGCTTTGTGTTTGAATATATATTAAAAAGTAATTTATTCCTGTCATTTCAAAGCTGAATTTTCAGCATCATTACTCTAGTTTTCATCATCCTTCAGTAAGCATTCTGATATGCTGATTTGCAAAAAAACATTCATTATTATTATCATTATCAATATTTAAAACAGTGGAGTACTTTTTTTTAGGATTCTTTGATGAATAGAAAGATCCAAAGATCAACGTTTATCTGAAATAAAAAGCTTAGAGTCTGTATAATTTTTTTTTTTTTTTTAGCAAATTTTTAGTTTAGCAAATTGATTCTAAAAATTTAGCTTTGAAATCACAGGAATAAGTTACATTTTAAAATATATTGAAATAGAAAACAGCTTTTCAGGAAAATATTTCAAAATTTGACTTTTTGCTGTACTTTAAATCAAATAAATGAAGGCTTGGTGAGCAAAAGAGACTTCTTTACAAAACATTAAAAATCTTACTGTTCAAATACTTTTGACTGATAGTGTATTTGAAATTTGTAACATTACAGATGTCTTTCCTGTCAGTGTGTCCTTAATGTATCTTACTAACCCCAAGTTTTTAAAGAGTATGAAAGAATGTTTCTTTACAGTGTATATACTGAACAAAGTGGATTCTTCAGTAAGTCAGACGAACACAGGCATGCGGCATTATGTTGGTCAGATGCGTCAACCCATTAGGCTCATAATTTTTCATTTTGTCTTATCTTTTTTGTTTTGACAGGGAGAAAAAGGGAATGGTTCAAAATCGAAGATGCCATAGAAGTGTTGCAGTGTCACAAACCAGTACAGGCCACTTACTTCGCGGCCCTACAGGAAGGCTGTCTGAACAGTAACGGGACGCCCCTGGTGGCCACGATAGGCGGCGATCTGTCGCCCACCTACAGCATTAATCAGAGCTCGGTCTCTGATATCAGATAACTAATGCAAAACACAGACACTCCGGATGCTTCCACCACTCTTGCTCTTACTTTCATTTATTGTATCATTCTCTTGATTATTTTCCTTTAAAAACAGACACAAAAACAACAGTTTGCCAAGGCTTTTTAAGCACTGAGAGGGTGGCGCAGACATCAAGTGTTGGTTGAATATATTCGAAACGACGTTTTGTAAATGTTTTGCTTTTTCCTGTTTAATCCTCCCTTCATGCGGACTGTTGCATGAAACCCGCGCCCCACGTCCTTTTAGCGGCCCAAGTGTGAGATTAAACGAATGCAAGAACTACTTTTTACTGTTGTGATGTAAAAATATACACATGGTGCGTCAGCATGTGGCTTTCAGTATTTTTACACATTCGATTTCCTCTGCGTGCGTACGTGCGAACGCGTTTTTCGTTAGTTCTCTTTCCACTGTTGCGAGAGGAAACGTTTGGTCGTCTGAATGGTGGAACTGTGAGAAGTGAATAGTTTTGCATGAACACTGGTATTTATTTGTCTTACGAGTTTGCGTGATGCGATGAATGTTTAACCTGTACTTTGTGTTAAATTGTTGCTCTTAACTTACCCTTTTTTTGTCTTGCCATCTTGTAAATAACATATGGGCCTGCTAAAACGTATTTAATTTATACTAGTACCTGATTAGACTGGAGTGCAATTCTACAAGCGCACACTTTTTTTAATCCAGTACATTTTTCTCTCCGAGGTTTGAAGGACTGAATTTTGCAAACTTTACAATGACTCTTGTAAGTTTGTGCCACTAGCAGTTCCAATTCATTGCAACAGAATTGTTCGGACGTTATTTTTGCAATTCTATTTGGTGCCGCTAGTGATGCAGAAACAAAACAATTCCCCTTTCAGCAGACTGTGATATAGTGGTGGTTTGATTTGGCAGGTCATTGTTGTGCTGTAATGCTTTTCTGTAGCACTTTTTAAAATCAACATGAAAAAACTCAGTTTGCTTTTTTATATGTTGTTCTGGTTTCATCAATGCGCCGTTTTGTGCAACTACAATCCCATTCTGGTATAAAACACCCACTTTTCTTGAAGCAATCACTTCTAGATGGATACAAGTCTCATTTCATTGCTTCCTCACAATATTTTAGACATTTTAAAGAAGTAAAATGGGTTGCACATACCATGTTGAATTAAAAAAGTGCCACGGTAGATACTCCCTCAACTAAAAGATTTACGTTGATTTTCAAAACAATCAAACTATGAACTATTATAACGTTACCTGGCAGTTTCAAAAATCTTCAGAATAGACTTTTTACGTTCTTAATGTGTTTAATATATTATTGAGCATGATTCAAATACCATCAATAATGAGCGGTTGATCCTGGATAAAAAAAAAAAAACGTTTTTTTTTATTCTAGAATATACAACAGAATAGTTCACCCAAAAATAAAAATTGTGTCATTATTTACTTATCCTCAAGTTGTTTCAAACCTGTATGAGTTTTTTTTCATCTGTTGAACACAAAAGAAGATATTTTGAAGAATGTTGTTAACCAAACAATTGACGGTAGCCACTGACTTCCATAGTTACTATCAACATTTTATTTTTGTGTATCTTGTGAGTAAATAATGACAGAATTTTTATTTCTTAATGGAACTATTTCTTTAAGAAAGTAAAATGGGTTTTATGTTCATTTTAGCTTTTAGCAGATGTTTACATTTCATTTACACCATAACAACTCTCAAATGAGCTATTTCAGTGGAAATGTTTATGTAGGCTAGTATATTATTATTTTTTGCACTAAACTAGCTCTAGTCTGCACTAGGACAGTTTTCACGTCATGTTTTGAGGGCGCTCTTGATGGATCTTCAGGAGATCCCTGAAATTGTTTCATCTTCCCTTAGTAGATTTAGCCATTAATATTCTTCTGACAACGTGTTTTCTTGGACTTCAAGTCCAGCTGATGAGGTTTTAACCTCTCACCCTTTTTAGAAATCACATCATCATCATCATCATCATCATCATCTACAACTCATTTAAGCGTCTTCTTTTGAAATGTCTTGGAAGCCGAACTGCACGCTCTGTAAAGCGCTTTGAAAGCAGCGGTTGGTCGCAATACTGTGAATCTTGAGCCACTGTAGTTAGCGAGATGTTTTGGTGTCTTCTAATTGCTCTTGTACAGATCAAACGTCAAATTCGAGTGCTTGTCGTTATGATGTATAGATATGGTACACGTTAGGTTGGGCAATTTATTTCCTTTGAGACTGAACCGCATCGTTTTGCTCCTCTGGGAGTTTTAAGTGCATTTATGATGCAAGATCCTTATGAAGTACATTTTTAATTCAACACTTTTTATTGTTAGTCTGACTGCAGAGTGAGTAATGATAAACCCAAGATCTAAATCGTGAATGAACATATGTATGAATTTATGTTTACATGCCTTTGATTAATATCTATCAACACTAATGATTTTGAAGCTGATTGCAAGTCTTTCTCTTTTTACTTTTAGTGTAGCATGTAATAGCTAATTGGGAGTGTTTTCATGATTGAAATATGTGCTGGCCATACTAATGTACCCCTCATTTTTAATAGCACAGCAGCGTATAAAATTGCTTTTTGACTTGTGTAGTAAGTGGAAGTAGCTGCGTCCGTAGCCGATCATTGCTGTGAACGAACTTCTCTGAGCACAGTCGTTTCAAAGTCCTACAAATCTAAACTGCTGCATTTGAAGTATATCACAGACCACGTGAAATACTCCTTGACGAACATCTCACGGAAAGCACCTTAAATTTGCCCTGCTTGTGACTTTGAATGTAAACTTTCAAGAGTTCACCCTGGTAAACATGATGTAATTGGTTTAAATGGGATGCTGGAAGGATGACTGAAATCTCCAAACACTCCGAAACAAAAGCTGTGACTCTTTAGTTTCACAGCTGCACCCTTCACTGGAATATTTTGCTTTTTCATTTTGGGATTGTGAAATCAACCAGTATGAGAATGTAATATAAATGTGCCAACTAATAAACACCAGTATTTCACCTCAAGGTTTCAGTGCCTTTTGTCCCAATAGAAGTTAAATGTTCTGATTTATATAACATTTTGTTTTTCCTAATGGCTTTTGAAGCAAACTGTAGTTACTAGTGTAATGTTAAAGCATTGTCAAACTACATAGGTTAGGTCAGAAGTTTACATACATGTTGCAGAATCTGCAATGTGTTAATTATTTGACCAAAATAAGGATCATACAAAATGCATGTAATTTTTTATTAAGTACTGACCTATACAAGATATACATAAAAGACATTTACATGTAGTCCACAACAGAAAATAAGTTACATTTATAAAAATGACCCCGTTCAAAAGTTTACATAGACTGTTGTTACCTGAATAATCCACAGCTGTTTTTGTTTGTTTAGTGATAGTTGTTTATAAGTCCCTTGTTTGTCCTGAACAGTTCAACTGCCCGTTGTTCTTCAGAAAAATCCTTCAGGTCCCATAAATTCTTTGGTTTTCCTTTTGCGTACTTAAACCCTTTCCAACAATGACTGTATAATTTTGAGATCCATCTTTTCACACTGAGGACAACTGAGGGACTCATATGCAACTATTACAGAAGGTTCAAACGCTCACTGATGCTGCAGAAGGAAAATCAGTGCATTAAGAGCTGGGGGGTGAAAACTTTTTGAATTTGAAAATCAAGGTAAATTTAACTTATTTTGTCTTCTTGGATACATGCATGTAGCTTCTGAAGGGCAGTACTAAATGGAAAAAAAACATATTTTAGGCAAAATAAGCAAAATGTACACATCTTCGTTCTGTTCAAAAGTTTTCACCCCCGGGCTCTTCATGCATCGTTTTTTTTCCTTCTGAAGCATCAGTGAGTGTTTAAACCTTCTGTAATAGTTGCATATGAGTCCCTCAGTTGTCCTCAGTGTGAAAAGATGGATCTCAAAAATTAGTCATTGTTGGAAAGGGTTCAAATACACAAAAGGAAAACCAAAGAATTTATAGAACCTGAAGGATTTTTCTGAAGAACAATGGGCAGCTTAACTGTTCAGGATAAACAGAGGACTCATGAACAACTATCACTAAACAAAAAAAACAGCTGTGGATCATTCAGGTAACAACAGTTTTAAAAATCAAGTGTACGTACATACGTTTTGAACACAGTCATTTTTATGAATTCAGCTATTCTTTTCTCTTATGGACTATATGTAAATGTATTTTATGTGAAATATCTTATTCAGGTCAGTACTACATAACATGCATTTTGTATTATGCCTCTTATTTTGGTAAAATAATAATTTTGCAGATTCTGCAAGAGTCTTTTGACCTCAACTGTACATTTAAAATTGACCGGTTACTTCCAGGATGATGAACCAAAATTTACAACACATAAACATAAAAAATATTACATTTTTGGATTTTCCAAAAGGAATAGTTAATCCAAAAATGAAAATCTGCTTAATTTCAAGCCATCCAAGATGGTACATGAGTTTGTTTCTTCATCCAAACAGATTTGGAGGAATTTAGCATTTTATCACTTGCTCACCGATGGATCCTCTGCAGTGAATGGGTGCCGTCAAAATTAGAATCCAAACATCTGATAAAAACATCACAATAGCCCACAAGTAATTCATACCACTCCAGTCCATCAGTTAACATCTTTTGAAGTGAAAAGCTGCATGTTTGAGAAATAAATCCATCATTAAGGTCTTATAACGTTAAACTATAATAACACCAAAATCCACAGACATATTTGCTTAGAGGTGTTTTGGACTGTTTTTCCTTATAAACAGTGCTTGATCTGTGCATATTTCTCTCCTAACTCAGACAAGGCAACTTTTTTTCCCTCAATGGAAAAGGTAATATTATGGATACATATTTCAGCCAGAAGCAAAGGTTTGACGTTAAAAACATATTGACGGATTTGTTTCTTACAAACACAGAGCTTTTCACTTCACAACATCAATTATTCACATTGATTGTGATGTTTCTATCAGCTGTTTGAACTCTTCAGTAAGTTTTCAGCAAGCTTACACTTTTCTAGATAAACAATTCCATTCCAGGCATTAAATATCACTCAATGCATTCATAAGTCCCTGCAACCAATCTATATAAACGAGTCAGACACAGAAGTACTTTTGAGCCTTTATTGTACAGATAACGTGGAAAATTACTGTGGCTGTTGTCCTCGGCCACGGCCAAAACCACCTCTCTGAAAACACAAAGAGAACGCAAGCAAAAGGTAAGCGTCAATTCCCTATTCCCAGCTGGATAATTCAAGCTTGCGTTTCTGGAGTCATGCATTTAAATGCTATTTAAACAGCAGTACTTACAAACTGGAATTCTGTGGCAGCACCTGCACCAGCCTCAGCCTTCTTGTCTGCACCAGCTGTAGGATGAACAGTTTATAGTTTAACACAATGACACACAGAGGCTAAAGATTACGCTGATGTCGACAATATGCATTGTGTACGTACGCTGAGCTGCAGAGCGTCTGTAAGCATCTCTGTCTCCCTCGCCACGGGCCAGACGGGCCGGTCTCTCTCCCTCAAGACCTGTAAAAGACCAAAATTAGTCTTTGAAAGGGACTGTGACACATTATGAACAACATTTTGCATTTGTATATAAGCATTTATCAATCAAGCTTCAAAAAAAAGTGGTCAATGCAGTATATTCAATCTCTTCTGATGCCATAAAATGGCTTTCTATTAGAGATACACAAGAGATATAAACTCTTGAATGAAGTTTTGTTCATTATGATCATCATTGCATGGAAAACGTGTGTGGATTTTCTTCAATATACGTTGCATGAAAAATCATGAAGGTTTGATATGCCTTTAGGAGAGGATAATGAGCCTCTTACCCTTGGGACGGGGTCTGGCGGTCTCTGGGCGGGTCTGGCGGCGGAGGGTGGCGGGCACGATCTCTGGGGGCAGGTGGAGGAAGTCCCGCAGGTAATGGATGCCCTCGTTGGTCAGGTACCAGTAGAAATGGCGCCAAGCAAACTGCTCTTTGACGTACCCGCATGACTTCAAAGACTGTGAAGGGAAAAGTATTTTAATATACATTTACATCGTCATCGACTGGTCCAAGTTCGTGCCGTTCACAATGGTCGAAGGACTCACCTGCATGGCCTTCATCACGTGAAGGTTGGGCACATTTTTGTCAGCGAGCTCTGGATGTTTTGCAAGATGCACGTCTTTTTTGGCCACCATGACGCCCTCTTTAAAGAGGAGCTCATAGATAGCAATGCGATTCTTCTTGGGCATCAACATCTACAGAAAGAAAATTACAAACGTATGTTTATATTTATGCTTTTAGCAGACACTTACCCAAAGCAACTTTATCAAAGATGCCAGATCTATTAGATTAGATTAAGACGCAGACTAGAGGAAAACAGAAATGCAACGACGTTTTCATGCATTTTATGATACAGAGACAGATTTTCCTAAAACAATTATTAACACAACATGTCAGACTTAAAATACTCTAAAGTTACCACACATACCAGAAATTATTTGGAAAATCTTATAGTACTATTTGCATAATGTAAATGACAAACAGTACCATTGTATTTCGGTCAAAACACCCTGCTATTACCATCAAATATCCACTGAATCAAAGTACAGCCACATACAAGCAAGTACTGCTGTAGTACCACAGTACAGTGATGCTAATGCCATGGTATTAAATGTACATACTACGATACAAGCATATAATAATCATGTTAGTACCATGGCAAAAAGAAAACATGGTAATAGCATGGTCATTTTTGTCAGCGATGACATTCCGCGCGTCTCTGTAGGCAATAGCATGCTAAACACGTTGATGTATACACATTAATAACCGTTTCAAGTAAGTATTTTGCACTTAAAACGATTTACATTCTTTAAAAACAACAAAATATCTTTTATTCAATGTTATTTTCCTCGTTTCATGTTACTATATTGACTTAATATGAGCCGTGAAGCACTCTCGCGTCGTAGCGTACAAGACAGGCGCATATCCTGCCTTATAAATGGATTTTTCAGTCTACATATGTTCTCAAGATTAAGATATGTTCATTATAATGGTTTATTTTATCTGAATTCGGTTGAAAAAACACATAAAATAGTAAGATGATTAAGATTTTGAACGGATTTTCGGCTCTTGTTTCGGCCTACCTTTACTCTTGCTGAGAGACCGGAGCCGGAAAGAACGTCCACAGCTCTACTTCCTGTATTATTTCGCTGCGCTGTAAACGGTCACATGTGCAGAGCGAGGCGCCAGCTAGTGAACTGGATGTGTTTTTAATTTGTCACAGCTTGAGATGAAATAATAATCATGAACAAAATGAAATAAAAAAACGTGAATATACTGTATTACCAGATATATATATAGTAAGTAGCTACAGCAAGGTTCTATTTGTTAACGTTAGTTCGTTACCTAACATGAATTATGAAAATACTTTTAAAGCATTTTTTAATCTTAGTTAAAAATAAAAAAGATTTAACCCAAGGTACAGCAAAAGCAGTAATATTGCGAAATATTTTTACTATTTAAAATAGCTGCTTTCTATTTCAATTTATTTTAAAATGTAATTTATTCCTGTGATCAAAGCTATTTTTAGCGTCATTACTCCAGTCTTCATTCTCACCTAAGCCTTCAGAAATCATTCTAATATGCTTGCTGTTCAAGAAACATTTTTTATATTATTATCAATATTTAAAACAGCCAAGTATATTTTTTAAGGATTCTTTGATGAATAGAAAGATCCAAAGATAAGCATTTATCTGAAATAAAAAGCTTTTGTAACATTATGCACTATAACGTTCAAAAGCTTGGATTTTTTATTTATTTTGGAAAGAAATTATAGAAATGAATACTTATTTAAATTGCTTTAAATTGATCAGAAGTGATAATAAAGACATTTATAATGTTACAAAAGATTTCTATTTCAGATAAATGCTGTTCTGAACTTTCTATTCATCAAAGAAACCTGAAAAATTCTACTCGGCTGTTTTCAACGTAATAATAATAAATTTTTTGAGCAGCAAATCAGAATATTAGAATGATTTCTGAAGGAGTAATAATGTTAAAAATTCCGCTTTGAAATCGCAGCAATAAACTACATTTTAAAATATATTCAAAAAGAAAACAGTTATTATAAATAGTAAAACATAGTTCAAAATTGTACTGTTTTTGCTGTACTGTGGATCAAATAAATGCAGGCTTGGTGAGCAGAAGAGACTTCTTTAAAAACATTACAATTTTTACTGTTCAAACGTTTGATTGGCAATGTGTATAGACAGATAGATAGATAGATAATAGATAGATAGACTTTAATTATTTAATAATTCATAGATTTTTCTAGAATGTTCAAAAAGTATTTCTCTAATCTTTGTAAATTTTCTCTGTATTAAAAAAAATGAAATGATGTCCTCAGTCCTCATTCAGTGTGACTGCATGGAAAAAGCAACCAATACAATTCAGACATTGTCTGTTTTGACTACAAATACTGTCCTGTTGTGACATCAAATACAGTCATAACCACTTATTTAGTCGTCAATTCTCTGCCCTGCCTTTTTTTTCTGGGTCGCAGAAGTTGAATGCTAAAGGAAATTGCTTTTTTCCTTGCTTGGCTGCTTGAGGAATATATTTATATCTCACAATCACTGTCTAGTGACAGAGAAAACATCCCTTCATACATGAGAAGTAAGCATGCAATTTAACAATAAAGGTTGAGTGTACATAGTATTTTTAGAGATATGTCTGGCATATGGTCTGTTATTTGTAGTTATTTCACTTTGTTACTATATCTGTGTGAATAACTCACAAGTGGATGTGTATGGACTCCTAAATGTTTTTTAAACCTGATTCTAGTTACTGGCTGTTTAAATGTAGACAAACAAGGTGTTAACCTTTGAAAGTAGGTCTGTAGAGACTTAAAATATGTTGGTTGTGCTGTTTTGAGGTGAACAGTTATATTTAATCTTTTTTTAAAAGGTTCCTGAAGTTTGAGTTTTGGCATGAGATCTGGGAACATTTCAACAGCTATTGCACAGTTCAATTGCAAACGAAACCTCTTCACTGGATGCGTTAACAAGAAATGTGTTGGTTAATATTTCAGCGCTCAGCTCATTTCTCTGGCAGTTTGTGTTTGGCATCGAACAGTGTTTTCCTGTTTTCCCATCTGTGTTACGAGGCGGTGATGTGTTTAGTGCTTGAGGTTTGTGGACTTATGGGAATGAACCTTACAGGAGCTTTGATTGTTGTTTCACCTGAGCCAACAAATTGAGAAGTTAACATTGCAACACCTCCATCTGCTTTCATACACAGACCACCTGTGCCGCTCTGGCTTTGCAGTCAAATTTCTTTCATGTAATACTGCATTTAGGAGTAGATTTGCTAGAAGTGGTTACTACCATTTTTTTAAAATATAGAATTATATAAAATATATTATTATACATTTGGTTTTGTTTTTAATTGAAGTTTTACTTAATATTTTATTTTTATTTTATTTTCATTTAGTTCACTTAACTTAAACTGAACGAAAATTAGAAAATGTTGCTTTGACAACTGGCTGAAGTAAAATATCCTATTTATTATTTTATTACGTTTTATATATTATATTTTCAAGTAATTTTTTATGATTTTAGTCTTACTTAATGATAATAAATGTTTAGGTTTAAATTTAACCTTTTTTTAAAATGCAAAGTAGCTTTTTTATTGCAGAACTTGTCAAAAAAAAACAAAACATACAAGAACAGGAAAATTAGACATCGAGAAATTCCTACAAGGAACAATCATAAAGATAAGGACAGAAAATTAATATTTTGGATTTGTGTACAAAATGCAAAGTAGCTAATGAATATTACTTTAGATATAATAAAGTCACCAAACATTTATTTGTTTGCTTTTTTACTGCAATATGCACACATTGCAGCCCAAAATAAGTAGGTATTAGCAATGTTTCACCAATAGATGGCAAAAATGAACCTTTATGTGAACTCATGTAAATACTATACATTTTAGTAGCTATTATGGTATATAATATCATAGTACCAGGATATTAACATCACCACGGTACTGACCCACAACTTTTTTGTGAAAACATCCCCACCACCATAGACATGTTTTTGGTGCTTTTTTGTTAATTAGGAGTTGAAATGAATGCACAATCAATTGTAAGTCTTGCACGAAAATGTGGCATGCAAATGATTCAAGTCATATATTTGATCTATTCGTTGATCTTAGTACGATGCTTATTTCACTAAAAGTCATTAATATGTAACGTGGGTCTCTGGACTGACCATCCCCCATCTGATACACCCGCAGCACAACACTGGCTGTGTTCATCCGATACCTTTGTGTTGTCCTGATGTTCGATTCGCAAACGAATCGTTCGTTCGAACCGATTCATTTAAACACTTTCGCAATGCATTTGTCACTGTAACTAAGACTGCATGGTTACACCATATAAATGAGTATTCCGTGTCCAACAAAATGTTTAACGAAATACTTATTTGATTACATAAGACTGTTCACAGACTCAGTGAATTTGAGTCGACTCGCTAAAACGAGTTCGCCGAGCGAACCGATTCCCTAACCCGAATCAGATGGCTCACCGTTATTGTGTTTTACCAGAGTGGAGGATCGTGTGTATCACAGAGAAGCTGGATACTGGTTCATCTGTGTTTGGTATGTCTTAACGCATAATTTTGTTCTCATTTAGCTGTAGAAATGAGGTTGCGTGTCGATATATGCGGACAGACGTGTCGTCTTGCGTTATGACAATTATTTCTAAACGCTTGCGCATGCATTTAAGATCGCTGCGGATCTTCGCAATGCTGAACAGTGAACGCTGTGTGTACCTGAATTAATATGCATGTGTCGAATGAACTTGAATTACATGAATAAATTAGACTTTTATGCATCATTATAGACAATCATACCGTTTTGCATGCATTTAGCAAAATATGATGTATTGGAATAAAATTAAACTACTTAAAACCTGTTAAGTTAACTATTAACATAAGAAAACATTGCATACTTTAAAGCCAGTTTACAGAGAGACTTAAGGAGGATTGTTTTACTATTTATAAAATGCACTTACTAATTAATTAATTCTTTAATGTTTAGAATTATGCTATTTTAAAGTTATGTGCATCCTTTTAAACTTGATATCCTTGCAAAAAGTGCAGTGCAATGGTACTTTGATGGTATCATATGGTAATGGCATGAAATATACTGAAATATTTATATTGCATGCTTTTTTGTACTTTTTATAAGCGTATCTTGTACCATATTTAAATAAAAATGTTTGTAGAGAACCTGTTGTCTATAATATTGAAAAAATGATGCTTTAAAGTTTTAAGTCATTCTTCAAAAATGAGTTAGCAACTTTTAGTTTCAAATTGACAGTTTTTGTCTTTAAAAAAGGTTTGTACTAACAAAAAAATACCAAGTAGTGTGTTTTTTTAGACATGGTGCCATTAAAAACATTGGAGTGGCTTGTGAATGAAGCTAATTTAGGACACTTGTTATCCCAGTCCTCTGTTTCTGAGATCCACAATAGACCGGTTTAGTAAATGCGATCTCTGTCGCTCCCAAAGGAGACTTTAATGCCTTCTAGCATGATAAACTGAAAAGGTCTGCTTTAATGAATCAATAGCAGGTCTCGCAGCTGTAAAGAAGATGAATCATTACAACAGTGTGTTATTTGATTAGTAAATGTCTGATGGTTGTCTCTGCTCTCATTTAGTTTTATCAGACATTGCTGATCCCATCTGTCTCCACTAACAGTAAATATGCATGTGAGCGAGTGTCTAAAGCGAACTGCTGGTTCAACAGACGCCAGATGTCCTTTTGACTTCTTCTGTTCAAGTCAAAGGTGAAATCCTCCCCTCGGAGGGTCTCGAACTGTCCAAGGTCCTGAATGGTCCCTTGGCACGTGATCTTTTCAGCTCTGGGTCAGTTAGTATTTGTTCTGCCAGGAAAAGCTTCTGATTTCTGTGCAGTTTTATGGGTTTTGGCATTTCTTATATACTTGTGTATCTAGCACTTAGTATTCATCTCAAATATATAGTTGTTTTTTTCTACATCGTTTGTATGGAAGCTTGTTTTCACCACGGAATAAAAAACAAAAATGTAATTGCGATTTTAGTATTTTTTATTTAGACTTTTTTATATCTGATAATTATGTCTGAGTTTACATCTTGCAATTCTGACATTTTTCTCTCAATTCTGAGTTTATACCTCACAATTCTGTCAGAAATAAACTTGCAATTCTGAGAAAAAAAAGATAATTATGACTTTTTTATCTCGCAATTCAAACATTTCTTCTCAAATATGCAAGTTTTATGTCACAATGTTTTATATCTTGCAATTCTGACATTTTTCTGTTTTTCTCTCAATTCTGAGTTTATATCTCTGACCGAATTGTAAGAAATAAACTTGCAGTTCTGAGAAAAAAATATTTCAAAAAAATCACAGGATTAAAAATAAGAAAGCAAATTATGACTTTTTATCTCACAATTCAGATATTTCCTCTCAGATTTGCAAGTTTTGTCACAGTTCTGAGTTTATATCTTGCAGTTCTGACAGAATTGTAAGAAATAAACTTGCAACTCTAAGAGAAAAATCTTAAAATATTTTTTTCTTTCCCCATCACAGAATTAAAAATAAGACAGCAAATTATGAATTTTTATTTCACAATTCAACATTTCTTCTTAAATTTGCAGGTTTTATGTTACAATTCAGAGTTTATATCTTGCAATTCTAACATTTTCCTCTCAACTCAATTCTGAGTTCGTATCTCACAATTCTGACATAATTTTGATAAATAAACTTGCAATTCAGAGAAGTCTTAAAAATTCTGATTTTTTTCTTTACCCACCACAAAATTAAAAATAGGAAAGCTAATTGTGCCTTTTTAATCCCACAATTCATCTTTATATCTTGCAGTTCTGACAGAATTGTTAGAAATAAACTTGCATTTCTGAGAAAAAAGACTAAACAAAAATTTGTTCTTTCCTCACCACAGAATTAAAAATAAGAAAGCTAACTGCAACAATCTCACAATTCAAACATTTCTTCTCAAATTTTAAAGTTTTATGTCACAATTCTGAGGCTGTATCTTGAGAAAAAGTCTGAGAAACTGTCAGAATTTTGTCACAATTCTAAATTTATATCTTCAGAAACTTCTTCTCAGATTTGCAAGTTTATATCTTGCAATTCTGACAGAATTGTAAGAAATAAACTTGCATTTCTGATTTTTTTCTTTCCTCACCACAGAATTAAAAATAATAAAGCTAATTGCAACAATCTCGCAATTCAAACATTTCTTCTCAAATTTTAAAGTTTTATGTCGCAATTCTGAGGCTATATCTTGAGAAAAGGTCTGAGAAAATGTCAGAATTAAGAGATAAAAAGTCCTGATTACCTTATTTATCTTTTTATCCCATGGCAGAAACGGAAACGGAGTTTATATCTTGCAATTCTGAATTTTTTCCCTCAATTCTGACAGAACTGTAAGAAATAAACTTGCAATTCTGAGAAAAAAGTCTTAAAATTCAGTTTTTTTTCTTTCCTGACCACAGAATTAAAAATATGAAAGTTAATTGGGACTTTTAATCTCACAATTGAGATATTTCTTCTCAGATTTGCAAGTTTTGTCACAATTCTGAGTTTTAATCTTGCATTTCTGACAGAATTGTAAGAAATAAACTTAAAATCCATTTTTTTCCCCATCACAGAACTAAAAATAAGAAAGTTAATTGTGACTTTTTATCTTGCAATTCAGACATTTCTTCAAATTTAAGTTTATACCTTGCAATCCTGACATAATTTTGATAAATAATCTTGCAATTCTGAGAAAAAGTCTTAAAAATTCTGATTTTTTTCCCTTTACCCACCAGTCACCCACAATTAAAAATAAGAAAGCTAATTGTGACTTTTTATCCCACATTTTTTTCTCAGATTTGCAAGTTTTGTCACAATTCTGAGTTTATATCTTGCAATTCTGACAGAAAAAAAGTCTTAAAATATTTTTTTTTCTTTCCCGACCACAGAATTAAAAATAAGAAAGCTAATTGTGACTTTTTATGTCATGTTTAAAGTTTTATGTCAAAATTCTGAGCTATATCTTGAGAAAAGCTCTGAGAAAAGGTAAAAATTCTGAGATAAAAAGTCCCAATTACCTTATTTATTTTTTATTCCATGGCAAAAACGGACTTCCATACAATTTGCTCTGAATATGTAGGAAAACGTTTTGCGCAAGCAAGCACTGCTTTCATTTTCTGCAGATTTTTTTTTCAGTCCTTTCACCTGATGAAGTCAATGCCATAAAGTACACTGTCGCTCTTTAGCTGGATTGTGCTGGAGGACTCATTCACCTTGATGGTTACATTGTTGAAATCTCGCTCTGAATCTGTCCTTCAGCCTCTAGCAGCTTCAGATGGCGACTAAAAACCAAGGAGAGCCTGTCCTTATAGGCTTTTAACTGAACTCAAGGTACAAGATCATCACAGTATGAACGCTTACCGCTCTGGGATAAAAATCGCAGTGCATGTGCTTCAATTTCAACGCCGCTGAAATTCCTTTGGGAAAGTAATGATCTTTGCATCTTGTCTAGTGTATCACATACTTCATACTGTTCAGTATGCATTGAGTAGCACACTAGTATTCTGTTCTGAATGATGACTCTGATTGCATAACCCAGACTGAGTCATTTGTGTCTTATCAGTCTTGGCAAGTTCTTGGTCAAGCACCTGTCATTATGAAGGTTACCCAGGGTCTTTGCTCACTTTAGGATGATTGAGGTCAAGAGTTAGGCTCAAAGGCACAGATTTCATCACCCGGATTCCTGCTTTCAGCCTTTACTGCCCACGTGGGATTCCAACCTATAACCTGGTTACAGCGCTGTTCCTTTGATTTACTAGCTTTTGTTGGTAGTTTTAGCAACAAGCTTTAGTTGTAATTTTTTAGCTAACTGTAGTATTTGTATAATTGGTTTGGGATTGTGTTGCCAACATGAAGTACTTTATAAAATCCATTTTATATTTTATATATAAAAATAATGTAATAATGAAAATAACATAACATTATTTTATATATAACATTAATTTAGTATTTTATTTATAACATTTAATATTTTATTTGTAAAATTAATTTGGAACTTTAATTGCAATTTTTTTTAGCTGATTTTAATTGTTACATAGTATTTGTATGGTCAGTTTGGCACTGTATTACTAACATTAATTAAGTACTTTATAAAATCCATTTCATAATTTATTAATAAAAATAATGTGTAAAAATAATATAATGATGAAAATAATATACAGTTATTTTATTTAGAATGTTAATTTAGTATTTTATTAATTCAATTAATTTCACATTTTAATTATAACATTAATTTAGCATTGTATTTATATAACATTTAGTATTTTATTTATACAATTATTAAAAAACTTTTTTTAGCTAATTTTATTTTCTATGTGGTATTTGTATAATCTGTTTGGCATTGTATTACTAACATTAAGTACTTCATTTAATATTTTGTATATAAAAATAATACATAACATTAATTTAGCATTTTATTTATAACATGTAGTATGTTGTTTGTAAAATTAATTTGGAGCTTTTTAGCTAATTTTATTTGCTAGTATTTGTGTAATTGTTTTTTAATATTTTAATTTATATATGAAAATAATATATAAAAATAATATAATAATGAAAATGATATAAAATTTAGTATTTTATTTATAACTTTTAGTATTTTATTAGTAAAATTAATTTATCATTTTATGTACATTTTTTTTATTACAAATTCTAAAATGTATCAGTTTGGCATTTTATGAATGAAATAATTTAACATTTTATTTATACAATTAATTCTGTAGTTTATTTGAAAATCTAAGCTGATATTGTATGAACACAATTAATATCTTTTTATAAAATTAATTCAGTGGTTTAATTAAACATGTAATTTGGTATTTTATTAATAAAACTACTTTTGCATTTTATTTACAATATTAATTGAGTATTTAAAAAAATACAATTTAATGTATTTTATTAACAAATACGTATGTAATATGTATTTTAATAATAAAAACATTTTTGAAATGTGTTTATAAAAGTAATTCAGTTAAAAAGTAATTTGGTAATATTAATACATTTATTTAGCGTTTTATTTCTAAAATTAATTTATTATTTTATGTCATAAAATAAATGAATTTTAAAAAATTATATTGTATTATAATATATTAATAAATTAATAATATAATTATATTTAAAAAAGAAAAGTATTTGCTATTCGTTTGTTATTATTTACATGATTCAAATCAATATGTGGTTTCAGTGTAGGACTTTATAAAATTTAGATTTTGACTTTTTGCCATTTTATTTAGATAGTATAGGAAGAAAAGAATTATTTGAAGAATTCTGTAGAGATGAGAGGAAAATATGATCAGAACCTTGTTGCTGGTTGAATTTAAACCAGTAGAGAGCATTTTAAGAGTCCATGCCCGTATGACGTCTTTGATAGGATAGATTACGCTGTTCTTTGAAGCCTTAGGGAATCCATGCAACAAGATCTCAGCTGCTGCATCTCTCCAGCGTCGTATTACCAGGAGGCTAGCTTGCTTTTTGACAGATTCTCATGTGTGTCTGAGCCGGTGTGGATATCAGTCGCGCCGTGACCTTGTCTTACCACACGAACATGTGCAAATCCGCACAGATACGCTTCTGGCTGCGCTGCTGCGAGGTCCTTCATTGATCTCCTCTCTGCAGTCTTTCCCAAGTTTCTGTCTGTCTGTGAGATGGACAGAGATAGAGAGAAACAAATTGAAGAGGTGGATGCTAGGACGTATCGATTGAGACTAAACGCTCGAGAGAAGAAGACACCAACGAGATGCTGAGCAGAGATGTGAGATTTATGCTTTGAACATTGCCAAGCAGCAAGTCTGCAACGATACGATATAAATAATCCGCTTTCTTGGTTTCTGAACGTCTCTGAAGATGTTTACTTGTGCCTCACGAATGCTAAAAAGATGTGGGAGTGAGAACTTACTTGAAGCTTAGTGCAGTCTGTTAGATATATATCACAACCCCACCCGTAAGAAAGAAAAATCATGAATAAGATCTCTATAAAATCTCAATTGTTTCTTTTTACTGAGTCAGGTTTGCCAAGATTGAGACTAAATCTTGTGTATGTCAGTCTGTTAAAGGTAAGGTCCATTAGAAACAGATTTGGAAAATGTAGCATTGCATCTTGTGCACCAATGGATTCTCTGCAGTGAATGGGTGCCGTCAGAATGAGAGCCCAAACAGCTGATAAAAACATCACAAGTAATCCACGCCACTCCAGTCCATCAGTTAACATCTTGAGAAGCCAAAAGCTGTCAGTTTGTTAGAAACAAATCCATTTTTTTTAGATGTTTTTAACTTTAAACCATTGCTCATAATCTATAAGAAGAGTCCATAATCTATAATAATGCATCCTCCATTGAAAAAGTCCATCTCCTGTTGTCTCTCACATCAAAATCCACCAGCATATTTGTTTTTAACTATTTTGGATTTGTATTTTGTGGGACACCCACTATGTGAATGCTCTTTTTACTCTTATAAATAAAGGCTCTTCATTGGCATCAGTGGTTCCATGTAGAACCTTCAACATCAGTGGAACCTTTCCAAAGTTCTTTTTAGTGGGAAAAGGTTTTTTCAGTTGTTCAAATGTTCTTCACAAATGGTTATTTTTAAAACTGTTCACTAAAAGGTTCTCTGAGGAACCCAAAATAGTCCTTCTATGGCATCTCTGTGCAAACCGCCTTTTGAATCCTTTTTTTTTAAGAGTGGATTTCATATCCTCAGTGGTGCTGCTTTTCCAGGGTGTGACTGTCATCATTGTTGTTAGCAGTTATGCAACCCCTCCAACGCATTATTAAGACGCACACGCACGAGAGAGATAAAGGGAGTGTGCATGGCTCTCTTGAGTATGCAGTGAATGAATGAATCACTCTCGGTTTATGACTCTCTTCCTACACAGAGCATCACCTACGATGTTCAAATCCAAACACAGCTGTGGAGCTTTTGTGTTTTGCTAACACTAACACAGCACTTGAGTTCCATTAATCAGAGGTGTTTGTCATCGCTGTTATTGCTCATGCTTAGCAGTTTTGGTTTTGTTAACAGAAACGAACTATTAATCATTAATAAATTAAAAAAAGGGTCATTGGATGGAAAATTCACTTTTACATGTTGCTTGAACATAAATGTGTGTTGTCAGTGTGTGTACACAACCACCCTATAATGATAAAAGTCCACCCAGTGCTTTTTTTTTAAATCCTCAATAATAATATTCCTTAAGATTCCTGGGTTAAGGGTTTTTAAAGGAGAAGTCCACTTCCAAAACAAAGACTCACATATAATGTACTCACCCCCTTGTTATCCAAGGTGTTCATGTCTTTCTTTCTTCAGCGGTAAAGAAATTATGTTTTTTGAGGGAACATTTCACCAATTTTCTCCATATAATGGACTGATATGGTGCCCAGATTTTGAACTTTCAAAATGCAGTTTAAATGAGGCTTCAAACGATCCCAAATGTGTTTGTAAACGATTCCAGTTGAGGAGGAAGGGTCTTATCAGGCAAAGTAAGACAAGACGAGCATTTGAGATTAAAAAGTATTTAAATTGTATTTTTTAAATGAAAATAACCGATCGTTTCGCTAGATAAGATCCTTCTTCCTCGGCTGGCATCGTTTACAATCGCATTTGGGATCGTTTGAAGCCGCATTTAAACTGCATTTTGGAAGTTCAAAATTGGGGCACCATATCAGTCCATTATATGGAGAAAAATGCTGAAATGTTTTCCTCAAAAAACATAATTTCTTTACGACTGAAGAAAGAAAGACATGACATGTTGGATGACAAGGGGGTGAGTACATTATATGTGAATCTTTGTTTTGGAAGTGGACTTCTCCTTTAATAAATCTTTGCAAATCGCCTTTCCTAATAATGTGCTAGTTAGCAAGGTCATGGCTAAATGCGGCTAAAGTTTACAGTATCTCAGAGAACGGCTCATCACCCCATGGAAGAGAGGGGTGTGGTGACCAGAGCTCATTAGCATTTAAAGAGCCATGCAACAAAACGGGATGTTGTGTGCAGAGCTGTTTTTGACAAGGTTAAAAGGATGTTGTTTTACACTACCACTGAGAAATTTTAACCAAAGTATGTTATAGACTTTTCTTTAACACCCTAAAGAATCATATCAGCTGGTGGAAAATGGGCATCCGATGACCCCTTTAAACTTAAAATGAAAATTAGCAATGTTGTTTTAGCAACCAACTGAAAAAAAATAGTAAAACTACTAAACTGAAAAAACTGAAATAAAATAAAGCAAAAAAAAAAAACAATATTTTGAAACCTCAAAATGCAAAAACAGCTTAACTAAAACAAAATTACTCTAACTTAAACTAAAATGAAAACTGAAAATATACAAATAAAAGCTAATTCAAAATCTGAATAAAAATACTATAATAGTATCTAAATAATACTAAAATAACACTGATTTGAACAAACTCCAAAATCGGTATTTTAAACCTTGCCTCTGCCAAATGCAGGAATGAACAAAATCATTATCTAATGCAATTGTCTTGCATAAATTGTTTCACTTTTATGGCTTTTATAGCTTCTGTCACTTTTTATGGGAATGTAAATTTCGCCTTTCAGTTAAAATAGCCAGTCAGCTCATTGATCATGCATATGCATTAACTGGACCTATGAATTTGAGCCAAAAAAGCAAAATTTTATGTCACTGTTGTCAGATTATATTCAAAATGAGTCTTTTTTTTAAGGAATAGTTCAAAAAATGAAAATTTATTAAAAATGTACTCAGCTTTAGGTCAGATTTTAGAACAAATTTGGAGGAATAGCATTGCATCACTTGTTCACCAATGGATCCTCTGCAGTGAATGGGTGCCGTCAGAATGAGAATCCAAACAGCTGATAAAAACATCACAATAATTCACAAATAATCCACACCACTCCAGTCCATCAATTAATGTATTTTGAAGCTAAAAGGTGTATGTTTATGAGAAACAAATCCATCATTAAGACCTTTTTTAACTTTAAACCATCACTTTGGGCCAAAGAATGACTCTATAAATCCGTAATAATGCTTCCTCCAGTGAAAAAGTTCATCCTCTGTTGTCTTCTCATATTCAAATTCATCCACATATTTGCTCAGAACTGTTTTGGACCACTTTGGCTTGTAAACGGTGCTTGATCTGTGCATATTTCTCTCCTGATTCAGACAAGAAAAGTTTTTCATTGGAAAGCAATATTATGGAGCCATATTTTAGCAAGAAGCAACCGTTCAAAACTAAATATTACCTAATAATGAATTTGTTTCTTACAAACACACAGCTTTTGGATTCTCAAGATGTTATTTGATGTATTGGAGTGTTGTGGATTACTTGTGGATTATTGTGTTGTTTTTATCAGCTGTTTGGACACTCATTCTGACGGCACCCATTCACTGCAAAGGATCCATTGGTGAGCAAGTGATGTAATGCAACATTTCTCCAAATCTGTTCCCTTGAACAAACAAATATCAAAAAAAAAAAATTTGGGTTAACTACTCATTTAATGCTAATCTAGTTAAAAGTATACTATTCAGTGTGACTGCAGCAAACATTTACTCACGCTCATGTCAAACAGATCCCCTGACTTTAGTGTTATTGAGCTCAGGGCTGTGTGTGTGTGAATGCAGTGTTGGTAATGGATGCTGTGTGCTGCCTCAGCCTCTGTATTTCACACTTGAATGCACTGAACAGGAGCCAAGAATTGTGTGGTTGATATATATTTATTGTGTTTAGAGGCTCAAGCCTGAGGACGAGAGAGGCATGTACGGGTTTATTATATGCAAAGAAACTTTGAAATAATGTAAAGGCCAAAAACTCATTTGTTGGTAGCTGCTGACTGCTCATTTTAGTCGTTATGGTTCATTTATGTGGCTTTCATTAGTATCCGGTTTGCAGTGAGCCGCTCTTAGATTGTGTTTCATGCTGAGGAACAGACCGAGAGGGAAAATACACGGCCTGAACATTAATATGGTTATTTAGGCACAGAATAGAAGACGACCCTTTGAATTTCCCTTTGGGTTGTGGAGAAAATTGGACTTCTGAAGGTGAAGAAAAGGCCATTGTCAGCGTGAACTGAGGTTGAACTCATGTGAAATTGGAAAGACATTAGCAGAGTGAATCTGCGAAGCTCATCTTCTGGAAATTAGCCAGTGCAATTAACCTGACTCGAGGCGCTGAGCTGGCTAAAGACGAGCGAGATACCTATCAAACTCTGATTCCCACGCAGACCCTGCGTCGTCTCTGTCATTACATGCACTCTGAAGTTCAGGATAATTACACTGCAGAACAAAACAGAAAAGCATTGCTGACACTGGTTATATGTAGATGACAGATAGATAGATATTTTATATATATCAATATATATTATTATATATATTATATAGATTTGTATCAGGTTGCATTTTAATTTTATTTTATGTTTTATAAAATGTTTTATGTGTTTTTTTCATTTTAACATTTCTAAAGTAATTATTTTTATTTTATAATTAAATGTAAATAATTATATTTTATTATTATTATTATTATTATTATTATATTTCTATTATATTTTATGATTAAAATATAATATTCTATAGTTTTTTTTGTTTCTTATTTTAGTATTTTTAGTATTTATTTAATTTAGACAGCTTTTCTATTGTTAAATAGTTGCTAGGGTGTTGCTATGTGGTTGTTAGGGCATTGCTATGTTGTTGCTTTAATGCTCTGGGTAGTTACTTGGCGTTGCTGTGTGGTTGCTAGGTTGTTCTTTGGTTGCTAGGGTGTTGCTTTGTGGTTGCTTTGTTGTAGGTGGTTGTCAGGGTGTTGCTATGGGGTTGCTAGGGTGTTCTTCATGGTTGCTAAGGAATTGCTATTTGGTTGCTAGGTTGTTCTTTGGTTGCTAGGGTGTTGCTTTGTGGTTGCTTTGTTGTAGGTGGTTGTCAGGGTGTTGCTATGAGGTTGCTAGGGTGTTCTTCATGGTTGCTAAGGAATTGCTATTTGGTTGCTAGGTTGTTCTTTGGTTGCTAAGGCGTTGCTTTGTGGTTGCTTCAGTGTTGTAGGTGGTTGTCGGTGTTGCTATGGGGTTACTAGCGTGTTCTTCATGGTTGCTAAGGCATTGCTATTTGGTTGCTAGGTTGTTCTTTGGTTGCTAGGGTGTTGCTTTGTGGTTGATTCAGTGTTGTAGGTGGTTGTTAGGGTGGTGCTATGTGGTTGCTAAGGTGTTCTTTATGGTTGCTCAGGAGTTGCTATGTGATTGCTAGGTTTTTCTTTGGTTGCTAGGATGTTGCTATGTGGTTGCTTCAGTGTTGTATGTGGTTGTCAGGGTGTTCCTATGGAGTTACTAAGGTGTTCTTCATGGTTGCTTGGCCATTGCTATGTGATTGCTAGGTTGTTTGTTGGTTGCTAGGGTGTTGCTATGTGGTTGCTTCAGTGTTGTAGGTGGTTGTCAGGGTGTTGCTAGGAGGTTGCTTCAGTGTTGTAGGTGGTTGTCAGGGTGGTGCTATGTGGTTGCTAAGATGTACTTCATGGTTGCTCAGAAGTTGCTATGTGATTGATAGGTTGTTCTTTGGTTTCTAGGGTGTTGCTGGGTGGTTGCTTCAATGTTGTAGGTGGATGTCAGGGTGTTCCTATGGAGTTACTAAGGTGTTCTTCATGATTGCTTGGGGGTTGCTATGTGATTGCTAGGTTGTTCTTTGGTCGCTAGGGTGTTGCTATGTCATTGCTTCAATGTTATAGGTGGTTGTCAGGGTGTTGCTATGTGGTTGCTTCGATGTTGTAGGTATTTGTCAAGGTGTTGGTAGGGGGTTACTAAGGTGTTCTTCATGGTTGCTTGGGCGTTGCTATGTGATTGTTAGGTTGTTCTTTGGTTGCTAGGGTGTTGCTATGTGGTTGCTTAAATTTTATAGATGGATGTCAGGGTGTTGCTACAGGGTTGCCAAGGTGTTCTTAATGGTTGCGATTACATTGCTTTGTGGTTGCTTTGATGTTTGATGTTTGATAGGGTGTTGCTGTGTGGTTGCTAGAGTGTTCAGGGTAGTTGCTAGGGCATCTGAAATTCTGATTTAAAAAAAACATATTTCATAGCACACAGACCATAAAATCTGAGGCTTCATTATAGCTGTAGCACAAACAGCACAGGACTATTTACGGACTGAATTTTAATACTTTAAAGTTATGGGTT
Source organism: Labeo calbasu (assembly GCA_019740295.1). Classification (NCBI taxonomy): domain Eukaryota; kingdom Metazoa; phylum Chordata; class Actinopteri; order Cypriniformes; family Cyprinidae; genus Labeo; species Labeo calbasu. Next base: position 70,566 of record JAHKKF010513354.1, read on the forward strand.
TGTTCTCTCAGTATGAGCAATAGCCTGGCTTATAGCAAACTCTACTAACATTATCCGTTTAGTTATCATCTCAGCAGTGAGCATCTCAGCTATTGATATCTGCTGGCCTCAGTCTGGCCTGATCAATGGTATTGACCGGTTCCTGAGGTGGGCGAGATCCAGTCTCACTGTGTGAAGAACAGCTTTTAGTTGGCAATTAGCACCATTTTGCTCCCTTTTTTGACCACAGTATTGAACAGCACCGTATCCATCAGTATTAATCCTGATACTTTTAAGAAATTTTTATTCTCACATTTAAAAATGTTTCTCTCACCTTCTTTTTGTGACATTAATATCCATGTCTGCTTCTCAGTTGGCTTACTACTACTAGTATTCACAAAACTCTATGCATTGAACTAGGAAAAGCACATACAGGGGTGTGTAACATGTTAAAAATGTGTTAAAAAGCATTATTTTTGCACTTGTTGGTGTGTTTTATTTTAGGTTGCGTCTGTATTTTTAAGACTCGGCATGTGGTAATGTTGACCTGTCATTCCTCTGGCTAATCATTGATCGTCTGCCATCTTTCTGGGTGGGGTTGTCAAAGTTCACTCGAATGCATGAGTGTGTTTCAGAGCAAATGTTTCTAAATGAGTATATATTGTATGTGTGTTTCTGTAATAGAAACTGGGTGAAGTTACGTTTAGCGGCTTTAGACGCACCCACTAGTCCAACACTGGTCTGATGTCAGGAGTATCCCGTGTCAGGAGTAAATCCCAGAACATCTTTCTCTTTTAGGCTGGATTTACCAGGTGAGACACCGTCTTATACTGAGCAAATATTTTAAGTCTAAATTAAATGCTATAAGCCTATCATGTGTATATTATAACATGTGTAAGAGTGAATGTCACGAAACCTGTTAAGAATGCTGTATGTCCAGGTTATATTTCACACAAAAACCAAACAAAATTATATTATATTATATTATATTATATTATATGAGATTAGATTAGTTTAGATTATATGCGACCCTGGACCACAAAACCAGTCATAAGGGTAAACTTTTTGAAATTAAGATTTATATAGTGGAAATCTTATACAAAAAGATAAACTTTCCGTTGATGTATTGTTTCTTAGGATAGGACAGTATTTGGCTGAGATACAACTATTTGAATCTAAGGGGGCAAAAAAATTTAAATATTGAGAAAATCACCTTTAAAGTTGTCCAGATTAAGTTCTTAGCAATGCATATTGCTAATTAAAAATTAAAATTAAAATATCTTAATGGAACATGATTTTAACTTTACTTAATATCCAAATGATTTTTGAAATAAATATGCCAAATAAATAGCCATACAAGGTATTGTTGGCTATTGCTACAAATATACCCAAATATACCTGTGCTACTTATGACTGGTTTTATATTACTGTATATTATATTATATTATACACTGTAAAACATATTTTTAAGGATGTAAACAATAAAAATACTATTTTAGTCTTTTTACTTCACAATTTTTGTTTAATATGTTTAATTCAGTGTGTTAGTTGCTTTTTTGTAAAAAAAATTGTGAAATTGTCTAGTAATTGTTTCAAAGTAAATTCAACAATTTTTTTTTCAGTGTATAAAATTAAGCATATTTTTTCTTTGATATGTGATTACCAATATGTAAAAATGTTTTTTTTAATATAATTTATTTATTGACATAATTTAGTTCATAATTTATTTATTATATTAGTTTAATTATTTATTTTTCATTATATTTTTGTATTGGCTTTGATTTTTGCTAATGTAAATTGTTTTATAATTTAAAAAATGCATTCCAGTACTTTTTAATTGTAATAGAGTAACTTTATTAATAGAATATAATCTACAGAGAATTAATCGATAATAATAGGATTTACAAAAAAAAAAATAAAAATGAAAACATCTAGATGCATTATGAAAATAAGAATTTGAGAACAAAATGTAATTAAGCATCACATAAATAATGCAATTTAAAAATAATTTATTGTTTTTCTTAATTTATTTGTTTTCCAAATATAATTAATGTAATTTGATTTTGAGGTGAAATATAATTTATTGGAAAGATGACAAAAGCTGAAATTGTGAGTTATAATGAAAGATGATGATGTGACATCACATGTCAGTTATGCAAATATGCCTGTAAGTATCACATAAATAATGTGACGTCATGCATTATGACTGAATGTATAATCTGCAGGGCTTCTATATCCAGCCTCTTTTGCTGTAACATGAAGCTTTTCTCTCAGTATCACAAACGTTGCTTGAGGATGTGCTGAAGTTCGTCTCAGCTCAGGAAATTACGTCTTCTCTTGTTTCAGTATTGTCACCTTTCAGGACTGCTCTAATCAGCTCGATGTGGAGCCGATAGGCTGAAATTGTGTTGACTTGTTCAGGGCCTCAGTGTGTGCGGACATCCGGCCTGTTTTTGTTGGCTGTGTGGAGAGCTTTTGGGAGAGAGGTGTTTAGTTTCGGCGCAGGGTGCCGCTTGAATATACTTTATTTATAGCTGCAGACAGCAAAGAGAAGCCGGTCATTTGCCTGAGGAAGAGAATAAGGGGTAGAAAATCACTCATTTATATGCAGAGAAAAATACCCTGAAAGAAAATTGGTGTAGGGTTTACTTTGAAACATTTTTGTATATTTATCAGAATAGATGTCTGTACAGCATCTTATGAGGGCTTTGCAAGAACCTGAAGTGGTCTTGTGTGAGGAAATCAGCATCATGAGCCGTGACATCAGATCTGGAGTCACATCACACATGCATGATGAAGCATTTCAGCCGGCCGAGAGAAAACACAGCCAACATGGCTCAAGTTATACGAGCTTTGACGTACGTGGGTATGCAGGGACTCTAGAAACGGTTGCGGCTGTGATCCGTTAACTGAAATCGATGAATTATTCATCAGTCTTGGGCTCTGAAAAACAGCTGATCATAATCCTGCCACTCTTGCATTTTCAGAAATGGCAAACGTGCACTGAAAATGAAAACAGGTGTAGGATTTGCCAGCAATTTTGACTAGGAAATTCCTAGTGAATTTCACAAATAATTTCTAAGAAATAGCAACGCATGAAACTGAATGTATTCTATATAAAATAATGATACAATTTATTTATTGATATAATAATTTATTTATCCTTATTATTTTTTTATAATTTATTTATCATGATATTTGTTATATTGTCTTGATTTTTGCTAATTTATATGATTTTATAATTAAAAATGTGCATTCCAGTACTTATTAATGTAACAGAGTAACTATTAATAGAGTAGAATCTACTGAAAAACAATTTAGGATTTACCAAAAAAAATTATGAAATAATAATAATAATAATAATAATAATAATAATAATAATAATAATAATAATAATCATTCAAACTTAAAACATGTAGATGCATTATGAAAATAAGAATTTAAGAACAAAATGTGCTTTATCATCACATAAATAGTCCAAGTAAAAATATTTGATTGTTTTTATTCATTTATTTTTAATAATTTATTTGTTTGCAAAATATATTCTTTACAATTTACAAGTTTGAAAAATAATATTGTGGTGGTAATGCAAAATGTCAAGTTACTTAATATTAATTTAAGTGACAACTTGGATATTTTAGTTGACTAAACTAAAAGTTTAAGTTAAAACAATTATTTTTTTTTTTACTGTGTTGGTACTTTTGCATGTTTCCTGTGTTGATTGTGCAGGTAAATGTGGTAAAATACTCAACCAACAAAATGCATTCTAATAACGTTATGCAAATGTTCCCATTAAGTTATGAAAACCTTATTTCTAAATATTCACTGATCGTTTTTTCGCTGAACATTAAAGACTATATTAAACGTAACATTACATTTTATTATTTTGCAAACATGGAAAAATTACTTTTGAATGTTAAATTGTTTCAGAGATTCCATAAACAACGTTTTTGGGCTGTTGTTTTCAGAATGTTATCAAATACCAAATAACTTTAAACAAACATTCTATTAATGTTATTAATGTTCTTAACTTTGAGAGAACCTTGCCAAAATGTTCCAAGAATGTTCCTTTTCGCTGGATATGTGGTAAAACGCAATTAAAACTATACCTGACTTTTATTGGGAGCTGAAAGCATGATCAAATTAGACAAAATATTCATTAAATGAACATACAATAGCAAGTGAATATGTTTAAATGAAAGACTTATGAGCATCAGGATTCTTTAGAATTCCGTGCAGCTTGAGTCGACGGGCTCTGTGATCTGGAAGTGCTTGTATGTTTCTGTTATGGAAGCGATGTATAGGCTGAGCTTGGTTTTATTGATCTGCAGGTCTCATGAGTGCTGCAGTGGAGGACTGCAGAGATGCAGTCACTGCAGATGTGCAGCAGCAGGACACTTTAGGGGCTTCACAGGTTATTACAGGTCAGATTATGATTGTAGTGCAGGTCAGAATTCACTGGAGACCTTCATTCAACAATAGAGATTTAATAGACTGTAAAAAAATTTTGTCAGGTAACGAAAAATTGAATTTGGAAAAATACAAATGAGCTTTTTTGTTAATTACATTTTTTTTATTTTTTTTATTTTATGTATTTTATTTTTTTATTCATTTGTATATTTATTATTTATTATTTATCATTTTTATTTTAATATTTATTATAATTGAATCAACCTGACTGCATCTGATTCTGATCAAATAGTCCACTTCCAAAACAAAGATTCACATATAATGCTCACCCCCTTGTCATCCAAGTTGTTCATGTCTTTCTTTCTTGAGTCATAAAGAAATTATGTTTTTGAGGAAAACATTTCAGCATTGTTCTCCATATAATGGACTGGTATGGTGCCCCGATTTTGAACTTCCAAAATGCAGTTTAAATTATATGGAGGAAAATGCTTAAATGTTTAAATGCTTAATTTCTTTACGACTGAAGAAAGAAAGACATGAACATCTTGGATGACAATGGGGTCAGTACATTATATGTGAATCTTTGTTTTGAAAGTGGACTTCTCCTTTAAAGTTACAACTTCAGTTTTATTTTTGACAGTGATAGAAATTGATATAAAACAGCAAAATCTATAATATAGTAGTATTTATAAAAAACAGAAAAAAATTGTATAAATATGAAAATTTGTATGAAGTTATTTTTATTATTTTACATATATTTTATCTAAAATTATATCTAAAAAATTACCAACCAAATAGCCTCTTTAACAAGTACAGCATTGCCGTAAAAATACTGAGTGTGTATGTGTGGAGGCTTGACTTCTTTTGCTGCTCATGCTGTTCCTCCCGCTGACTGTGATCAATAAGAGTCAGTTCTCCTCCTCATCCGTCTCTCATTACGTCCTTCTTCACTCCTCCCTTTTTCCTTCTACCTCATGCGAGGATGGTGTTTTGAGGCATGCTAGAGAAGCATACTGCAGATTTTACTTATATGTAGCGCTGGCCATGTTTAACATGTTCTCACATTGTGTAAAAGCAAAAATCCACTTAAGGTGAGATGTTAAAGTGATTAAACAAGTCCTGCTTCACTATTTGCCTAAAAATACCCCTGGTAAAAACACACATCTTTAAGTTCTCTCTAACATTTAATATAATTTATATTTTTTTAGCTCAGTTTCTCTTTAGCTGTGATTGAATGTGATGTATTTGAGGGCTGTCAGCATGCACACATAACCATATTATGCCTTCAGACTTTGAACAGCAGTCAAGCAGCTTGAGATAAGTTATCTGAATATAGACATAACAGCATTCCTTTGAGCATCAGAGATTATGTCAGACTCCATTCAGCACTGTTTCAACCTGATGTTGACACTTTTATTCAGGGCATTCTGTAGTGCTGAACAGTACACTGTGTGTTTTTAAAGGAGAAGTTCACTTTTAAAACAAAAATATACAGATTATGTATTCACCCCCTTGTCATCCAAGATGTTCATGTCTTTCTTTCTTTTTTTGTTTTTTTGGGGAAAACCTTTTTAGGATTTCTCTCCATATAGTTTACTTCTATGATGCCCGTGATTTTGAACTTCCAAAATGTAGTGTAAATGCAGCTTCAAAGGGCTCTAAATGATCCCAGCCGAGGAAGAAGGGTCTTATCTAGGAAAACGATCAGTTATTT